>VOPJ01011018.1:0-42989 GCA_014673585.1 Semibalanus balanoides
AGAGTGCATTTCCTTTCAGGACGGAAACTCGTATAATCCCTTTAACTTATACTATACATAATTGAAATGCCTAGCACGGAAAATGGCTATATCAACTCAAATATAATGTTAAAGTGGGACAGTCCCTTTAAGTTGAACCATAAATGTCACGCTAAGACAGATTTGATACAGCTTTCGACTAACAATATAACTTTGTAGTGCGTCTTGTCGGCAACGAAGCCCAGGATGAAGAGATTGGTGTAAACAAGTGAATAAATACATGTGCGCTCTCAGTCTGTGTTTGTATTGCGAGTTGCGACGCTCCGATGGAAGTGTGTAAACAGGTGCAACCAACACATTGAGAAGAAATTGCATTTTTGATAAATGAGTATAAATTTTGAAGGGTGGGGTAATGGCCTCCTCTGACTGCTGAAAAGGGGTAATTGTGTCGGAATGGCTGGGAACCACTGCTTTATATCAATATTTGTTGACTATTAAAGGCTTCGCCGGCGCAAATTATGCCGACGAAAACCATGCATTGTAACTTTGTACACTAAACTAAAATGTAACTTTCATCAGAGGAAAAGATATTCAAATTAAAATTGATTTAATGTAGCTATCCAACGGTGAAAACCCAATCTCAATTGGGGCAGTGGTTGCAAAGTTACTAGTAAAGCATGCATGGCATGAAGCAGACGGAGCGAGTTATTTCATTTTCGTCCGGGAAGCTGATAGGCACAAAGCCATCTTGTTTGTTGCAATAGTAAAAACAAGCTTACCTGCACTTTCTGGTGGCATTTAGTTATTTTTAATTCTGATTTCTCACCTGGGGGAAGGTGGAATCGAAGCTCCTTATCATTCGGCTGGTATGATTTTGTGTATTTATGGATTGTGACAGATTTCCTGTTGTTGTGTCAAATATTCGTCACGTGGCCATACCATGTGTTATTTACGATAAAATTATCAGTGTATACATTTGGCATAATCAGTGCAGTGAAACTGGTAGTTATCCCTGAAACCCACGCAAGGCAAGCGAGCAGAAGCAAGCACCGACGAAGTCGGCATTTGGCCCATCTGTTAAGACTTTAGTAAGGCATGCATGGGCATGAAGCAACGGAGCGTAGTTGTTTTCATTGTGTCCGGCAATCTATAAGCATTGTTGTTTGATGCAATAGCTAAGCAATATCTTACGCACCTTTCTGTGGCACTTAGTTACTTTTATTTCTGATTCTCACCTGCGGAGGTGAATTCGAGTCAAGCACGTGCTTTATCCTGCACTGATATTCAGTTCTTGTTTATCTATGGATGGTGAGAGGTTCTTCGTTGTGTTAAAATTTTCACGTAAGCCCTTATACCATGTGTTGTTTTTACGGCCAAGTTATCAGGTATACTTTTGCATAACAGTGCAGTGATCACCGGGAGTATATAAACCTGAAACCCACGCAAGCAAGCAAGCGAGCAAGCAAGCAAGCAAGCACGATGAAGTCGGATTCGGGCCCATCTGTAAGACTACGTTAGTGAGGCCGCTTCGCGGCCTCACTCACTCCGTCTGAATTAGCTTCCGAAAAGCGTTTGTTCGGCCCGCGGCCGGGCCGTGTTGGGCCGGGCCGGGTCTTTTTTTCTTCTAGTAAGTTGATGAGAAACCTCACGGGTGCTTCGTGCCCGCTCGATACCATGGACTGAATCGCATGTTCATGTACCTATCAGAGCAATCGTGCAATAATATGCCCCTCAGCTGTACTCATAACATGGACAGAATCACATGTGCATTGTTCATGATGTGACAGTATCAGAACATTATTTGAAAATACGAACTAATGTGCATTTCAAACTTGGCTGACTTTGCTGCTGCCTGCTGATTAGCACCAGCTGGTAGCTACCATGGCAGACCTCACCCGTGCTGGTTGTGGTTCATTGGCACTCAGTGCAGAGACACGAATAAACGGATGAGCGCCTGCGGCAATCGGCTTAATCTATTGCCCATGACGGAATGCCGTCTAAAAACATGTATGTTGCTTGTTTTAACGATGACGCTTAGTATGCATGAGCGGTAGTGGGTTGTTAGCTCATGACATGCGATTTTCGTTTTATTGATTCGTGGCCGTAGGGTGCAGCCGATCATGTCAATTTGCAGTCTTTGACTTTGTGAATGGGATTATTTCTCAGATTACATGGGTAGCAAAAGGGAGCGGTTGGTTAAGGAAGAGCGAAAGGAAGTGATTTAACTTCATAGGTAAGTGTGTTGACACCGTCGTTTTCATGTTTTCCTTCCTTTTCTATCGCTTTAACAAAAGGACTCACCGCTAATGAATTATCCGTTTACCTCTGTCTACATCGCACCGACTAGCACCGTTTCAGAGAATATTCCACTAATTGGTTTCGAACGGGCGTCTACCCTAGCCAACTGAGTCCGCTCGCGCCAGCCCCGCTTTCTGGAACCCCGCACTGCCCCAGTGACTTTGCAATAACCTTCGGCCACATTTTGATCACGGCGCATCACGGCGTATAATAAACAAATGTCGGTCACTTACTGCTACCCGGCGGCTTCCGTTGGTCGCCCGCGTCCGGGATCGACGCCTAAAGCGGATATCGCTGAGCATCGGGGGCGTTTTTCCTCCGCCCCTGCACGCCAAACTCGGCCCGTTTTCCCGTATGTCAGTGTGGAGCTTCTTTTCGCGCGGAGCGGCTCGCAGCAGAGCGCGGCCTGGCGTGCCGTCGCTGTTTTTTGCTGGCCGGCCAGGGTTCCGGTGCATGCGGCCTTTCTGGAAGGGCACGTGCGTGCCGACCAGGAAAACGGCCGCGGCGGCTCGGCGGCTGCTGAAGCTGGCTCAGATTCCTGCTGCCTTGCTCCGCACGCTCGCCGCCTAAAACGGCCGGCCGGCGGCGCTGTTTTTCGATCGGGGCTAGTGATTCGGGGTGTGTCGCCGTGCCGGACACGTGACGACGGACGGACGGACGGACGGACGGACGGACGGACGGACGGACGGACGGACGGACGGACGGACGGACTGCTGGACTGCTGGACTGCTGGACTGCTGGACTGCTGGACTGCTGGACTGCTGGACTGCTGGACTGCTGGATGCTGACTGTGGACTGCTGGGACTGCTGGACTGCTGGACTGTCTGGACTGCGGACGCCTGGGGCTGCTGGACTGCTGGGACTGCTTGGACTTGTGGACTTGCTGGACTTGCTGGACTTGCTGTACTGCTGGACTGCTGGACTGACTGGACTGCTCGGACTGCTGGACTGCTTGGACTGCTTGGACTGCTGGACTGCTGGACTGCTGGACTGTGGACTGCTGGGACTGCGGACTGCTGGACTGCTGGACTGCTGGGACTGCTGGACTGCTGGGACTGCTGGACTGCTGGACTGCCTGGACTGCTGCTGCTGGACTTGCCTGGACTGCTGGACTGCTGGACTGCTGGACTGCTGGACTGCTGGACTGCTGGACTGCTGGACTGACTGAGTGACTGAGTGACTGAGTGACTGAGTGACTGAGTGACGGAGTGACGGAGTGACGGAGTGATGGAGTGACGGAGTGATGGAGTGACGGAGTGATGGAGTGATGGAGGGGCCACTGAGGCCGACAACGGCATGTGAGCTGCAGCTGATGGCCGGTGGGACGGCATGTGAGCTGCAGCTGATGGCCGGTGGGACGGCATGTGTGCCACAACCAAAGATCCGTCCCGCAATACACGTTCTGCCTGGTAACCTCCTCAGTATGTCGCCAACATTTGAGAGTTGATGGCGGATAGCTGCTCCCTGCGGGCAGTCCATTGCAAGATACCTATATACAACATCCGTTGTGGGAAGGAGACACGCTGTGGCTCCTGACATGCTCCTGGCGTTGCAGTGCAGAAGGGTCTCTCTGGCTGCAGCTGAACCGCGACTGAGTGATCCGGATGATGATATGAGGCGTCTGGAGCGCCGGAGCCGGCGCCCGAGCAGTCTGTTGATGGTTAGGAGGAAGTTGTGAGCACTCGTGCGGCAATTATAAGCCGCAGTGAGCGTGACACGTCATACCGCATGGCAGGCCTCCGAAAACATCACTGCAATATATATATACTATATATATATATATATATATACCATATATATATATTATATATATTTTGAAACGTAAGGGGGCAGGTTTCTTGTCGGTAATTTTCGTTGGATGGAACGGTAAAATGATTGGCTGGCTTTCTTTCCACGTGATTATATATGCGTCGATTGCCTTTTTGTCAGCATTGCAAAAGAGTTTAAAATGGTGCTATATTAGACGTTAACGTTCGCCGGTTACAACAGCATCTTCAGCACCATAAGCACCAGTATGTTTAACATAATATATAACAGTTAAGGCTTACATTCGCGGTCGGTTCGTTTCAGAACAATACAAATATACGCTTTTTACATGTGCGGCCATTCATTATTTGGATATACATGACACGATAAACACGAGGCACGTTATCATTCAGTCACTTTTTGGTTAGCGGGATCGCCTATTATATCATCGATAATAGGCGAACGCCCATTACCTACTTTTACAGTCAATGGTACACCCATCAATACAACATGTTTCCTCGCATGGGTTCCATTCTGTTTTTTATGACAGGATTCTTTCTCTGATAAACACCCTGCTTCTAGAACTTGTAATCTACTTACGTTATGGCGATGTTGCAGGAATAGAAGTATTGTTCCAAAAAGGAGAGAGGGTTAAGTCAGAGTCTGGTGGGCTAGATTTCATCATGTCTGTTTTGGTCGCGCCAGCTGTAAATGCATATTAATTCGTCGGATAGTGATGTGGTTTTGTGTAGCCTTATGTAGGTGATTTTGACGCGGCGCGGCAGTCACCGGCGGTCAGTTGAACTGTAGACTAATTGTTGGGCTTTCCAGAGGGGAGCTTTCTTGGGCCAAGTTGTTGTTTCATGATGAGCGTCTGAAGTTTTGGGGCTTTTGTAAATATGACTATTATACTTGACATTGTGTTTTGGGGTCAGATTTGGGATACAGTTTTCTGTCTATAACTGTGTGTATAGGCTTTTTCGTCGGCTTATAGGCATGTAGTCATCTCTGTTCTTCGTAAAGGTTTGATGTCAGCGGTCGGTTTTTGCTGCCACCCCTCTGATGACGACCTAAAGTGGTTTATGGAGCTGTTTTTTTTGATCTGGTTATGCCCAATTTCAGTTAAGGCTGAAGTTGTTGCTGACAAGGATGTGTCTGATCCTATCGAATTATTGGTGTACCAGAGCCCAGGATGTACATACAGTGTGTCAGTGCCCGGTGTATATATGCACGAATTACACTTTCCTTGTATTTATCTGGGCTCTCACTCAGGCTCGTTTAAGACATTTACCGTTTCAGTGGGTTTCCTGTAAACTGGGTAAAATTTAGTATTTGAAGCATAACTGCTAACATCAAGGAATGGAAATTGGGTTGTTTACGGAACATTTCGACTGTGAATTTGAAATGGCTGTGGTTATCAAGTTTGGATTTGAGGCCTGAGTTGTTCCTCGTCAACAACATCAACGAATATGTCGTCATGTACCGACAGTACGTGAATGGTTTTCGTGTCGGGCTCTCTAAGGGGTCAGGATCTATCTGTGCCATACATACGCTTTACGCAAATAAACCCAAGTGGGGAACCCCATTGCCACCCCATCGTCTGTCGGTAAAGTTTGCCCTCTGGGGCATTCGGAGGGAGTGGTCTTTGTGCATATTCAAGGAGACGGTTTGAGTATTAACGCTCTTAGGTACGTGGCGCTGGGATAGACGTATGAGAGTAACAACACTTTTCAAGCAGTATATATATGGTCTCATCGACAGGGACATTCGTGAAAGAGGGGAAGATTGCTTCAAGAGATGCAGATTGGCCATGGTTCTCCCGTACTTTAAGTATTTCTATGGAACTCTTCAGAACGATCTCAGGAATAAGTTTTTCGGTATGTATGGTGAGATAATCGAGTTAGCTGTTTAGCTACATTGTAAGCTGGCGGTGGGAATTCGGAGATCGTTGGTTAATAGGGGTCGTTCCTTGTGTAATCTTTGGGTTCCATAAAAGTAGCCTGGGTTAAACTACCTCCTTCAGTTTTGGAATTTTGGCCACCGTTCTCTGCGTTAGCAGCAATCGATTACATCATCCAGCGGATTTTTTTGTTTCTAAGTGGAGATTTTCTAGTTAGTTTTTCGAACTTAGATGTATCTTGGAGTATTGCATTCTACTTTTACTCAATAGTCCGATCCTGTCTAAGAGCACGAAAACAGCTGACTTATCCGCTTCTGGAATGATGAGGTCATGACTTATTTTTTAGTTATTTGGCAGCTTACGTAGTCTTGGGGTGACGAGGCGGCTTCTGTTGGCTTACCTGTCTCTGTTTTTGTGTGCTTTTGACAAACTGTGCTTGCATGAAGTGTGCATGTGACAACAGTGCACATTTTCTGTCAATTTCGCACGCATAGTCACTGAAAAGAAAGGCATCAATCATTTTTACGCTGTCATATTCAACGAAATATATATATATATATATATATATATATATACATATACATATTATTGGTATAATGTCGTATCCAAGACGAGAAAAAATTCACAACCCATCACTAATTCCACTCCCAGCATTCGGTGTTTCCGGTGAGCCATTCACACACAGCCGACAGAGGTCGTGCAGCTCTCCTGTCGAAACGGTCCCTGGCTGCTGCCGGCTGGCGCTGCACACAGTGCACATGTACGGATGTTTCTCTCATTGCGTCAGCGGGGTCGGCGCTGGTGCCGTCCGGCTGCAGCCGAGCGGTCCATTCCGAGTCCTCTCAGCCGCCGTCCGGCTGCAGCTGAGCGGTCCATTCCGCGCGTTCGGGCTGCACCCGAGGCGTCCATTCCGAGTCCTCTCAGCCGCCGTCCGGCTGCAGCTGAGCGGTCCATTCCGAGTCCTCTCAGCCGCCGTCCGGCTGCAGCCGATCGGTCCATTCCGAGTCCTCTCAGCCGCCGTCTGGCTGCAGCCGAGCGGTCCATTCCGAGTCCTCTCAGCCGCCGTCCGGCTGCAGCAGGGCGGTCCATTCCGAGTCCTCTCAGCCGCCGCTGCAGCAGCACTGAGTCTGCACATAGCCGACCGCTGCTGCTGTTGCTGATAGGCGGCCGGACAGGACATAAACAAACGGCAGACGGCGGAGACTGCAGAGAGGCCTCCAGACTCCAGAGGTACCACTGGGTGGCGGAGGGAACGGAAAAGTCGATAGGAACTGGATGCACAAGAGCAGGAGCTTTTGAAATTGTGCTACGGAAAACAGCACACGGAATGTTTGTCTATCGAAAGGAAGTTAATATGCGAAGGGTTCTAAAGGATAATTAATGATGTTAGCTGTTTTATGTAGAATAGTCTTGAAATAAATCGGTCATCGTGAGGATTTTCTATTTATTTTCACACCTCTGCCATTCACTCTCGCCGGATGTACTGCGTTTGCACGGAGCGTTAGCACTGGAGTGGTCAGGGCGTGTAAGATGTGTATGTCCGTGGCCAGGGTAGGTGCACGTCGCACAGGGCGTTCAGATGACCACGGCCAGACCTCCTTCGGCTCTGGCGAGGCGGATAGATGGATTCGTTCGTCAGGCATGTTTTTGACTGCTTCACTTCTCATGCTTGACACTCAGCTCTCCATTACTGGTCAAAATTCGCATGACACCACAAAACATCGATTGACGTAACTGACCAAAAGTCAAGTTAGGTGAATTAGCCAAAGTCATGTAAAATACGGATAAGTTGGGCAAAACTTAGCTGAATTTAGAAACAGCAACTCATGTCAGATGATAGTGGTAAGTGATGTTTTCACGACTGAAGACAATAAGTCCGACAGACTGAAGACAATAAGTCCGACAGACACTCCACGTCCGAGTCCGACAGACATTCCACGTCCGAGTCCGACAGACATTCCACGTCCGAGTCGACAGACATTCCACTCCGAGTCCGACAGACATTCACGTACAAGAGATAACCAGACAAGAAAACAATAGCCAACGTCAGAAGATCCGACAGACAATTCACGTACCGGATACCAGAACAGCAATATTCACGTCCGAGTCCGAAACAGACTTCAACGTCAGAGTCCGACAGCAATAGCCAACGTCACAGGAGTTCCGACAAGGGACATTCCACGTCCACGGAGATCGACAACATAGCCACGTCCGAGATCCGAACAAGAACAATCCACGTCCGAGTCACGACAGACATATCCACGATCCCAGAGTACGACAGAACATTTCCAAACGTAACCGAAGTGCCGACAGAGGAAAACAATTCCACGTCCGAGACCGACAGACAATTACCACGATCCGAAGTCACGACAGACACACGTCCAGAGAGGTCCGACAGACATATCCACGTAAACCGAATCCGAACAGGACATTACCACGTCCAGAAGTCCGACAGCATATGCACACGTCACGAGTCCGACAGGAACATTCCACGTCCGAGATACCGACAGACATTCCACGTCGAGTCCGACAGAACATTCCACGTCCGAGTCCGACAGACATTCCACGTCCAGACGTCCGACAGACATTCCACGTCCAGAGTCCGACAGACATTCCCACGTCCAGACCAAGAAACAGACATTCCACGTCCGAGTACCAAGACAGACATTTCCACGTCCGAGTCGACAGACATTCCACGTCCGAGTCGACAGGAATTCCACGGTCGAGTCCGCCAGACATGCCACGTCCGAGTCGACAACATTCCCACGGTCCGAGTCCGACAAGACATTCCACGTCCTAGTCCGACAGACATTCCACGTCCGGTTCCGACAGACATTCCACAGTAAACCGAGTTCCAGACAGACATTCCAGTCGGAAGTAACACGACAGGAGACAAAATTCCACGTCCGAAGGTCCGACAGACTGCCCGTCCGAGTCCGACAGACATTCCACGTCCGAGTCCGACAGAATGCCACGGGTCCGAGTGCCGACAGACATTCCCACGTCCGAGTCCGACAGGCATTCCACTCCGAGTCCGAAACAGGACTTTCCACGCCGAGTCCGACAAGACATTCCACGTCCGGTCTGACAGACATTCCACGTCCGAGTCCGACAGACATTCCACGTCCGAGTCCACAGACATGCCACGTCCGAGTCCGACAGACATTCCACGTCCGAGTCGACAGACATTCCACGTCGAGTCCGACAGGACATTCCACGTCAGAGTCCGACAGACATTTCACGCCGAGTACCGACCAGACATGCCCACGTCCGAGTCCGACAGACCTTCCACGTCCGAGCTCCGACAGCTGCCAGTCCGAGTCCGACAGACATGCCACGTGAGTCCGACAGACATTCCACGTCGAGTCCCGAACAAGACAATACCAACGTACAAACAAGAAGATACCAGACAGAAATTCCAACGTCGAGTCATGACAGGACATATAACCCACAGATCCAGAAAGTACCGAAGAAACAGAAACCAATTCAACGTACCGAGTCACAGACAAAGACATAGCCACAGTCCGGGTCACCGAACAGACATATCCAACAGATTTCCGAGTACCGAACAGAACATTCACCGTCCGAGTCCGACAGACATTCCAGATCCGAAGTGACCAGACAGACTTCCAACGTCCGAAAGTACCGAAACAGACTTCCACGTCGAGGTCCGACAAGACATATACCAGATCAGAGAAATAACCGAACAGAAAACAATAATCACAAGAATAATAACCGGAGTTCCGACGGAAACATATCCAACGTCCGAAGTCCGACCAGAATTTCCACGTCGAGTCCGGACAGACTCCACGTCCGAGTCGACAGAACATTCCACGTCCGAGTCCGACAGACATTTCCACGTCCGAGTCCGACAGGACATTCCACGTCGAGTCCGACAGGACATCCACGTCCGAGTCCGACAGGACATCCACGTTCGAGTCCGACAAGACATTCCACGTCGAGTCCGACAGACATTACCACGGTCCGAGTCCGACAGACATTGCCACGTCCGAGTCCGACAGGACATTCACGTCCGAGTCGACAGACATCCCACGTCCGAGTTTCCACAGACATTCCACGTCCGGAGTCCGACAGACATTCACGTCCGAGTCCGACAGGACATGCCACGTCCGAGTCCGACAGACATTCCACGTCGAATTCGACAGACATTCCAACGTCACCGGAATACCGACAGACAATCACACGACACAGAGTCCGACAAGACACCGATCACGAGATCCAGAACGACATCACAGTCCGAGATACCAAGAACAGGAACATTCCACGTCCGGAGTCCGACAGACATTCCACGTCCGAGTCCGACAGACATTCCACGTCCGAGTCCGACAGACATTCCACGTCCGAGTCCAACAGACATTCCACGTCCGAGTCCGACAGACATTCCACGTCCGAGTCCGACAGACATTCCACGTCCGAGTCGAAATCGGCTTCGATCAGTAGCAGGCGCAGCAGACGCATCAATAATTCAATTATGCTTCCTTTGTTTACTCCATTGTTACCTCTGGGCCTCTGCTGAATTGAAGGGTCAGAGTTCTAATAGGCACGGGTGAGCTACAGTTGGTAAATCGAGAGCTTCATTCCAGGGACATTTAAGAAATAATAATTATTTTCAAAATTATATTTTTAAATTATTGACATAGACATAGTAACGGCTGAGAAAAGTTCACTGAAGTGTCCCAAGTAACTGTGCCCTTGGATATTTACAACATAATGAACAATTTTGTTATCGTGTAACTACTGCCGGCAGGCTTCTCTTCGGCTACAGCATTATTTATGCTCTAATATATTTCGCTTACGCCGAGTGAATGTTCCCGAGCAGAGCAGAGGCATTGCAGTAAAACACTATGACGATGCACAAGGATGCACTAGGAGGCTACGAGGCTGCACCGGTACACTCATAGAGAGAGATTGCACTGGTGCACTGGGATGCACCTCAGAGGCTGCACCTCTGAGGCTGCACCTCTACGGAGAGCAGCATGGAGCAGAAACGAAAACAAACCAGTTAGCGCCGTGGGAACGTCAATATTGGGCCGCCGGCCCACCAGATGGCGGACGACCTAGTATCGGAGCGGCCACGTGGGAACCATCCTCTCAGCAGGAGATGCATGGTCCGACGACACGCCGAACACATGTGGAGGGAGGGGTCGTCTCCAGGTGCGAGGAAATCACTGGGTATTTGTTGGATAGGGACGGTCATCATGGGTGGAGAATTGTTTTCAAAGTTGCCCCAGCCGAGGCCTCAGGTCAGTAGAAGAATCAAGTTTCGCTCCTCAGCCAAACGTTGTTGACCGTGTGTGTGTGTGTGTGGGGGGGGGGGGGGAGGAAGAGTCGGGGTTGTTTAAGCAGAATCCCATTTTTTATAGCGTAAATTTGTTATACTAGGGCGGAGGTGCATGGTCCGAGATCCCCCCTCTCCAAGTGGCACTAGTTAGAGCCATCGGCGGCAATAATAGTTGTACATACATGCGATTGCAAAATACGTTTGAATACATGATAGAACGAAAATATTAGTTAAGGGGAACTGACAATTTTCACGGGTATTTTATTCGACAAAAAAGTGACATTTTTAAATATTGACAGCACAGTGCGCACATAAGCAACATGCACTGGTGTCGATTATATACTATTGGGGGGCCCGGGCACCCCACTGTATTTAAATTTTTAACATTAGGCCTATGGGCGTTGCATGGTAAGAATCGAGTTTAAAAATCTTACCAATTAGCATTAGGGGCCCCCCCAATACATTTTAATAAATTGGACACCGCTGACAAATGAGAAAAAAAAATCAAGACGCGAGAATACAAAAGACATTACCACCCTAAAAACACTGTTGGAAACTGTGACCATGGGAATTGAGAATTAATCGAACATTGTGATTGAATAAAGTAAAAATTTGAAACGTTTAACCTACCTATATATTTTGCACAGAACAGTCGTATCGAGACGTATGCTAGCTGGATGTATTATTTGTATTCTATAATTGAACAAATAAAAACTAAGAGGCTTTCTGCGAACAACAAAAAGTATCCCAAAGAGTTTCCGGTCCGCCGGTGCTTGCAACTTATTGAAGTTGCCCCGGCCACGGCCGGGGCTGCCGCTGCCAGAGGGTTTCTACCACCCATGACGATCATATGCAACATCTGCCAATGAAGCTGCTTCTAAACGTTCGGATGGATGCGTTTGCAGCTTTGTTAGATCTGTCGCACAGTCTCATATCTGGTGTTTTCAAGAGTGGGTACACACGCGATACCAAATCCGTATTTTTCACGATAACAGCCATTCTATGAAAACGACACTCACACTGCACAACCTTTACCCACTCTTCGACTTTCGCGTTTATCTAATTGTTTTTCTTATCTTTCGTGATTTCGATCGCTGCGATATGTGCTGCCATGGCCGAAACCATCTGAGCTAAATAACCTAGGAAATCCTCTACGAGCTGAGTACCGCGCTGCTCCCAGATGTCGCGGCGCGAGGACGAGGTGCGCTGCTCTCGGGACCTCGCGCCGTCTCCGAGCGCCATTTCAGCGTGCAGAGGCGGGAGGGGAGTCTCAGATTACCGTCACGTCGTCAGCGACGACGCTGGACGCCCGGGACGCCATCCTGGGAACACACCGTCGACGACGGCGACGACTCCGGGAGGGGAGAGAAGCGGGGGAGGCGCGGGATGGGGTGGGGAAGCAGAGGCGGGGGAGGGGATGGGGAGGGGCGACGGGTGGCACCCACCGGCAGCCACGCGACCAGCCGGACTTGTTAGATAAACACCGGCACGGAAGGAATGGTCAGTGTCCAGTCTCCAGTCTGGAGTCAGCACCGCCAGAACCGCCCCCAGTCATGTTTAGAAGATACACTTCATTATACACAGGCGTGGCTCTGCAGAAACCCACCGGGACGACAAGTGCACCGGCAAATGGTTACTGATCCCTCCGAGCAGGTTCCAGCTGCTTTGTGACGCAACGCTAAAAGGTCACACATGACACACTGACACAGCATATCGGGTGGCAAGTAAAAGGTCACACTCACACATGACCTGCATGTTCAATGGGTGCGTTGGGTCCGGGATGATTCTCTTGGAATTGATTCACTAGACACCCAGTATGTTAATATTCTTTCATTATCTAAACAAAATACATATTTTCCACCTGAAATGATATAACGATGTAGATATGCATTCGCACTTTAAATAGCATTACCAAATGAAGAATATATTACAAAAGTTATCATTCGAATAAGAATGTGAGAAGAATGGACGAGACACGAGACGAGACACGAGACGAGACACGAGACGAGACACGAGACGAGACACGAGACGAGACACGAGAGACACAGACGAGACACGAGACGAGACACGAGACGAGAACACGAGACGAGACACCGAGACGAGGACACGAGACGGAGACACAGACGAGGACACGAGACGAGACACGAGACCGGACACGAGACGAGGAACGAGACGAGACACGAAGACGAGGGACACGATGACGAGACACGAGACGAGACACGAGACGAGACACGAGACGAGACACGAGACGAGACACGAAGACGAGACACGAGACGAGACACGAGACGAGGACACGAGACGAGACACGAGACGAGGGACACGAGGACGAGACACGAGACGAGCACGAGGACGAAGACACGAGACGAGACACGAGGCAGATACGGGCACAGATCGAGGCGAGACACGAGACGGGCACAGGCCGAGGCGAGACACGAGACGAGCACAGGCCGAGGCGAGACACGAGACGAGACACGAGACGAGACAGAGACCGGAGACACGAGACGAGACACGAGACGAGACACGAGACAGACACGAGACGAGACACGAGACGAGACACGAGACGAGACACAGAGACGAGAACACGAGACGAGACACGAACGAGACACGGACGAGAACGAAGACGGACACGAGACGAGACCACGAGACGAGACACGAGACGAGACACAGACGAGGACACGAGACGAGACACGAGACGAGACCGAGACGAGACACGAGACGAGACACGAGAGAGACACGAGACGAGGACACGAGACGAGACCGAGACGAGACACGAGACGAGACACGGGACCGAGACACGAGAGAGACACGAGACGAGACACGAGGACGAGACACGAGACGAGACACGAGACGAGACACGAGACGAGACACGAGTACGAGACACGAGACGAGACAACGAGACGAGACACAGAACGAGACACGAGACGAGACCACGAGGACGAGACACGAGACGAGACACGAGACGAGACACGAGACGAGACACGAGACGAGACACGAGACGTACACACAACTGGAGTCACAAAACAGGAGACACCAAACAGGAGTTGACTGACGAGACACGAGACACGCGACAGGGACGTCTCTCGAGTGTAAACTGTCCTCCTCGCGGCTGGCGAAAAACATGCCCCATTCGCTGCCTGTTTGTCGCGTCCATTCCGAGACGAGCGTCTGAGAGAAGACGTACAAATATGGGGCAAAAACGGGGGCGAGGCGTCCAGTGGCCACCGAAAAACCGTCAGCGCGAGCCAACTCCACGGCGCCCGCCGCCCCGTGACAGGCCAGCCACTGCAGAGGCCCGATGTCGCGGAAGAACGCAGAAGGGAATGCAGATGTTCACTCGGGGTGCACGACAGGGTACTACATGCAAGTCAGCACCAGCCGGAGGAAAATACTGCAGGAAATCACGGACTGTGATAAGTGACGCTGGCTCGCCTTTTCGAACCAATCGCATGCAGCCAAGTCCGTTAAAAGTTGTGCGATGGAGTGAAAGGCAGCACTCAGGTATGTACAGTGTACAGTGGCCACAGGTTTGCCGGTTCCGGCCGTGTGACGCGTTTGTGTGGCCGCACCGTAACTGGACACGGCTGTGGACAGTCCTTCCATGTCGGAGCGGGCAGTGCTCCAAGCGATAGCGATCGGAGTTTCTTCTAATGTTGCACGGTATACGTAGTTAACATTATATAACGCAGTTGTATGGAACAGGTAAGTATGATGATTGACCAAAACGGGACTGGATATCCTCTATTATTATGACTGCAAATGGTCTGATAATATGAAATCACGCACAGCACGGTCACTCACTGATGGTTGGCTGGGTCGTTGCCAAGGACGTAGCACGGGGGCCATTGCCCCCCACCTGAAGCAAAAAGTATTTACACTATAGATAGAATTGGATTCTCTGACGACCTGACCCTACCTCCCGGTCAACACAACCGACTTGTATGTGACTCAGAGTTGAGTCATGAATCGACTCAGAGTCAGACGTTTTTGGATGAGTCATGAGTTGAGCCGACTCAATTTTTTCAAATAATAAACATTTTGACATGTGTAAGAGTCGATTATTTCATACTTATAAATCTGTTTGAAACAGCAACTTGAGTCAAGAGTTGAGTCAGTTCTTCGGTTGTCAGTGAGTCAGACTTGAGTCGACTCAAACTCAAGACAATGTGAGTCAAATTGCAACAGGGACATAGCTAAGAGGGGTACTTGGGGTTACGCCACTTCACCTGAGCAAACCAATTTACACTTGATAGATATGCAGATTTTTCTGACACCTGGAATCCCTGAAGCCTACAACATTTGGAGATCAAGATTCTGACAACGAGGAACAGCAACACAACACAATACAACAACAGGAGATCCCCCACAGTCAACATCAAGTAATAATGAAACTTGTGATGAGTCAAATTGAGTCGACTCAAATGTATTTTTGAGTCGAGTCGAATCAATTAGTTAAAACTTTACTTGAGTCAAGAGTCGAGTTAATTCATTTTTCATAAGCAGCTCTTGAGTCAAGAGTTGAGTCGATTTTTTTTTTGTTAACAGCACTTGAGTCAAGAGTCGAGTCAGTTCTTCGGCTGTTGAGTCAGACTTGAGTCGACTTAAAATGTGAGTCGTTACAAGTCTGCAACACATCATGGCTGAGGAGCAAAATTTGATCTACCACCGATGTGCCCCCCCCCCCCCCCTGATAACAAATCCTGGCTACGTGCCTGATGGCTGGTATTTGGTACACCACTGCTGCACCAGTATGCGCTGTGTTGCTTATCAGGGAACACAGTGCATGTGTGTACCAATAATTAAGATGCAGCATACATTTGGTACTGAATAGTGGTGTCAATCGGTAACCAAAGTTTTGGTTACCGAAAAAATTGTGTGACCGATTTGGTAATCGGTCGGTCAGGCTTATCAATTTTTGGACAATTTTTGGTCAGCTTGATCTTAAACAATTCACTTTTTGTCACATTTTTACGCATTCCTATTTCTGTCCAGCAAATTGATGCACAATTTGCTCGAAATTCAATTATTAATGTAAATTTATTTGGTCTTGCTTACGGCATCCACTACTTTGCTTTGCAAATGTATCTAGTTCCTTTTTCACAATTATAATGTCTTTTTAGAAGCTGTACATATGCGTTTTATGAATTATGATGTTAACAAAACTATTTTTGCCAGTAAGTATCAATAAGTATACTATTTCAAAATCGGTCAAATCTTGGACATTTTTGGCCAAAACAAAAATCGGTCAATATTTGGACACCCAAAATGCCTGTTCTTCGGTATTGGATTGGTTTTGGTCAGGCAATTTCGGGAAAAGGACATTTCTAGTACTGAATACGTAGCGTAGGTATGCTAATTTCAAAGCAAATTTAGCCAATTGATCTTGGTAGCATGACTCCGGCTCACTATACACGGTACACACATTATGGTCACTCAATCACAGTGACAATAGCCGTTTTCACGATGGATTATTTTGCGCGATTTAAAAAAAACAGTTCAAAATGTTTTAAATGTTTTAGTAGTAGCCGCTTTCACGATGAACTTATTTGCGAGAAATGAAATGTCGCCCTACGTCCTGTAGGGCGACATTTCATTTCTCGCAAATAAGTCCATCGTGAAAGCGGCTACTACTAAAACATTTAAAACATTTTGAACTGTTTAAAAAAAACGCACAAAATAATCCATATATATAATAATCCAAATCCGCAAGACCGTAGTGCGAGGGTTAAAACATTTTTTCGCAAGTTAGTCCATCGTGAAAGCGGCTACTACTAAAACATTTTAAAACATTTTAAAACATTTCGCGCAAAATAATCCATCGTGAAAACGGCTATTATCAGAGTTTGAGATGCACTGATTTAAATCGAAGAAGTAAAAAACAATTCAGAAGGAATGTTACGAAGTACGTTGCCCCAAATCCGTCATCTCATTTGTCTTCCCTTTCCCGTAACTCCTAATTCACTCGCCTTTGTTTGGTGTTGAGACGATCTCCACCTGATTGTTCCGTGCCGAGGGCACATTAGGAGGAGCCAGGCTGACCGATTCGAGTTTTCCCCGCCAAGTCAGAGATGGATGACCAGGTGGCCGCACGAGTCTTTCAGGAAAACATACGCCGTCGGCGTCAAGAGTTGATTGCATCATCAGTCTCCAAGCTAAAAAGGTGCTCATTCGTGATGAAAGTGACGTCACGAACTTCTGTCAACAAGGAACTTTTTACCGTGTGACACTATAAGGAAAAGCGCCATGACTTGCAAATAAGTGCCACACGCACCCGTCGTATGATCTATTCATGCATTGGATGGTGAATTGGGCTAGTTGTCATGTGAACGATGAAATCAGTTCATTTCACCGCAGGAGTAAACACTAATTTATGTATTTGACACGATTTACTAGCTACACTCATGGGACATGGGATCCATTTACAAATTGTTCCATGTAAGAGCATTCAGCCCTGACTGCTTGCCTTTAGCTGCACTTGAGGAAACTATCCAACGATGTCTTGAAAGAAAACATGCTTTTCACTCTCTTCTCTTCCCTCTGTCATCCCTCTGTCAACATTTTACACATAGCGCTAAAGGTGCTTCTACCAGAGCCTCTGACGAAGTTTCCAGGTAAGGACGACACCAACGTGCACTTCCTCCTTCCCTTAACCTTCCTTCCGCAGTGCCCTGCATGTCCACGACTCGAACAGCGGCATCAGCTCCTTTCTCTCCTTCAACTTAACCTTCTTGTGCTTCTTTTTGGTTCACCTGGTTGCCATCAGGTGTACTGTCACCGTCACCGTAACTATCCTCGATGACGTCACGGTCCCCGGTGAAACTGTCCCCACTGCCCCCGGCAGCGCTGAGGCGGGGCACCACTCACGAGAGCCGCAGGCGCTGCCCCAGTGAAAACGGCGACAACCGAGCACGCGCGCCCAGAAACCGAGCCAAGTGCCGCCACCGTGGCGCCAGAATGGCTTTCTCTCGGGCCAGACCAGCGCGCGACGAGCGAGAGATAATCAGGGCAGCTTCACCGAGAGAGGAGCATGAGACGAGCAGGAGAGGAGCAGGAGAGGAACAGGAGAGGAACAGGAGAGGAACAGGAGAGGAGCAGGAGAGGAGCAGGAGAGGAGCAGGAGACGAGCAGGAGACGAGCAGGAGACGAGCAGGAGACGAGCAGGAAAGGAGCAGGAGAAGAGCAGGAGAGGAGCAGGAGAGGAGCAGGAGAGGGACAGGAGACGAGCAGGAGATGAGCAGGAAACGAGCAGGAGACGAGCAGGAGACAACTGCTGATAGTCTTTCCTATAAAGGCTCGCTACTTCATTCTTGGATACAAAACAAAGCTAAGGAAAAAGGGCGAGATCTTCAACAAAGCGTTTGATAGAACAAAACAACCACAATTTGCGAAAGGTAACCGAACAAGAAATACTGCTTTTATTTAATGAAGTGACAAATCGACATTGAAGTGTAACTCAATCCGGTTACGTGGTTTCAGAATCAGCCCACGAACCGTTGCTTTCATCTCAGACCTGGCACCGAGTAAGATGCTTGGCTATGAAAACAAACTTTGTTGTTGTCCATTGATTGACCAAAGGATGCAATTTGATCAGCTGTTCGGAAAGTCAAATACGTTGCCTTGCCCTTGTGCCTATGGCTGCGTTATGGGTCAATGTTTTGAAGGTAAAGCCAATGTTATCAAGGTTTTGAATTGAGATCGCCGAAATGATGCGATGGCAATGAAAGCAAGATCAATAATGATGGAGTAATGTTTAATAATGTTTTTAATGATGGCAATAATGATGTTTGCAAATTTAAGCTCCTCTTGCCTTGACAAACCGTTTACCGCTTAAAAAGGTAATTGCTAAGCACAGGGGAAAAATAGGCCAACAAGGGGGAGCATGCCCCAGCCCTCCTGTTCCTAAGCCTATTGTTTGGTCAATTCTGCTTACAAGATGCACCAGCTGCGAACTTATCATCACAAGCCTGTTCCAGGTATCTCTGTGTCAGCAGCAGAAGCTCCGATGACTTAATTCAGCTACATCAGTCCACCGCCATGAACTTGTCAAGCTGCTTATTTACACCGCGCGTCGTCTGATCATTGTCGTCCAGCCTGCGCATATAGTGCTGTGCTATTTATCGTCAGCGATGAGCTATTGCAGTCAACGGCACCGGACTGTCTGGAACAACACTGCCCTGGTCTGGTTCTGTCATCACTTCGGATGAATTCCTCGGCACGAACAGGGGGGGGGTCGTGAGGGGTGGCGAAGCGTCCAATGAGGTATTTTCGCCAGCCCGGTCCGTTTCACCGGCGCGAGTGTGCGTGCTGACACCTAGCGTGAAAACGATGAACTACCTCCCAGTAGTACCTGCAGTGTATTCGTAGTTCGTATGGCCAGATAAACCCAGCGAGGAAGCTTCTGACAGCTCTTTCAGCGGTGATTTGCAAGTTCAATGTAGAAGCTGCATTGCTCTTCCGAGTTTCAGTGGCTGAGCTGAACATGGCAGAATGGGTTAAATGGCCCTTGAAATAGGTAGTTCGGAAACAACTGGTTTCATGCTTTTCGGTCGAACAAATCTACAGAAGCGTTGAAGATTTAGAGACTGCTACGCTCCAAGAGGCTTCAAGAAAGCGCTGCAAAGACGCACCTCGTGCGCACTGCGTGTATCCGTCCCAGATAAGTCACGTGACTTGAAATTCGCGTGGCAATATGGACGCATAGCTGGAGCCGGATATTAGAGAGAGACAAAGAGAGAAGGGGAGGAATAAACGAAACAGGAGTTGTTAACTGCAACTGAGTGCTAGTTATTGCGCTAGTGTAGGCTATATACTATATATTTGAGATGTGTGTGCAACTGCACCTGCACTGTGCAGTGAAATGCTCATGCAGTTGCTAGTAAGGGCTTCAGAAGAAGAATAAAAATATATGACGACAAACTTATGTATATATGATATATATATATATATATATATTTATATATATATATACATATATATATATATATTATATATGTATATATATAATATTATCATTATATATTATATATATATATATATAATATAATATATATAATATATATATATATTTAGGTGTATGACAAACTGTTTCGAAGGATATGTAGCACAAAGGGAAGAGAAAAAGAGAAGGGCAAAAGGAAACTAAGGAAGAAACCAAAGTAAAGAGTTTGCTGTATTCATTTCGAAGTGCTAAATAGAAAAAGTCGATGCAATTCCACATTTCAATACTTGCCTTTTGCATAACACTTCTATCTTAAATGATTGTAAAATCCTATCCGTCAGGTCAGGAAGCGGTATTGCGTCATTATGAAACAGTAGGTATGTAGGTAAAATGTACCTACCATTGTACATTGTACCTACATACATACATACCCAGGGACGTAGCCAAGGGGGGGACAGGGGGCCATGCGCCCCCCCCCCCTGAGCGAAATAAATTCACACTAGATATAATGAGATTCTCTGAAAACCTGACCCTACCCCCTCCCCCCGGTCAGCAGCATATGGCTGAGGAGCAAAATGTGATTTTTTCCGACTTGCCCCCCCCCCCTGAGCAAAATCCTGGCTACGTGCCTGTACAGACCTGCTCAGTAACTGAGTTGCAAGACTACATCAAGCATTGCATTCGTGCAGGATAGCTATTCTGCACCGTAAAATCCGCTCTCAGCTCCGGGAGCCGGAAACAGTTGGTACGCCGGGCACCAGCCGCCCCACCCACCCAATCTTCCTGGGACCTCATGTGACACCACCACCACCGGGACAATACCGGAGGATTTAACTACATCATATCACAGCAGCACGGTCACGCTGCTTGGTTAAATACCCTTCACTGCTGATCACCATCAGGCATTGTCTCCGCGCCCGCCCCGCCCCCGCCCCCGCCGCCGCCCCCGCCCGGCAACCGAAAGTGAAACGCGCCCTCTGCAGCCCGGTCGTGCCATGTGACTGCGGCTGAGAGCTGCGGGGCTGCCGTTCTCACGGCAAGCGTCACCTGGCAGCTTTGGAAGCCAGCGGACCGGCACGCCGCCTCCTTACAGGCGTACCTCAGCTGTGACGTCACACTCAGCTGGCCAAGGTCAGGGTCGTGACGTCACGATTTCGCTTTTCTGGAGTTCCGGCCGGCCGGTGAGCCGAGACGGGCCCCGGCAGCGGCTATGACGGGCCCCGGCAGCGGCTATGACGCGTCAGGTGAGTGTGACGTCGGTCCGCGGCGAGTAGCGTTATATGAGTGACGTCGGTCCGCGGCGAGTAGCGTCAGGTGAGTGACGTCGGTCCGCGGCGAGTAGCGTTAGATGTGCTGCTGCTCGGAAGTTTAGTTTAGTTTAGTTTGTTCATTGTTCAATGTATCATCAACGAACAAAAGTGGCCCAATTACAGACGAAGTTACTGGGTAAAAACAGACAAGACACAAACGAATGGACAAAGTTAAAACAGCATCACACTTCGCTTCGGTCCAGGGGTGGATCCAGGGTGAGGGCAGCCGGACTGGCAGCCTCCTCAATTAAAATTGGCGCCTTTGCACAGGCGCAGGGCGCAGTCTTTGTTCCGCAGGCAACCCCAAACACATAAAGGGCGACCCCAAAACCATGGTGGGTGCCCCCAAACCCATGAACGGCGCTCCCAAACCCATGGAGGGAGCCAGCAAACACATGGAGACTCACTCACTCACATTGGAGAGCGCCCCAAACCAATGAAGGGCGTCCCAAAAACCATGGAGGGCGCCTCTAAAACCATGGAGGGCGCTCTCAATTCCGGGAAGTGCACCCCGATGCCCAAAAAGCATCCCGAATTTCAGAACTTCGGAAGGGCACCCTCGAAACTCGGAAAAGCGCCCTCGAACGCTATTAGGCATGCACACCGAAACTGATGAGAGCGCCCAAATCTTAGGAGGGCGCCCCAAAACAAAACCCCTAAAGGGCGTCTCTAAACCTATGGAAGGCGCCTCCTCCTCAAAATCCCATGGAGGGCGCTCCGAATTCCGGAGAGGGAGCCACGATGCCCAAAAAGTGCCCGAAACTTCTACTTCATACGAAATGTAAATGAAATCGAAATAGACGTAGGGAATATTGACGTTTTATTGACGTCATGGCATGCCAGTTTTGGTGGGAAAACAATACATGTTTGAAAAGTCGTAGGACATCTAGTTTTAATGCATATTGCAAATTTCATACTCCAAAAGAAAACAAATTCAATTCTCTTAAAAATGGCTATCTCGGATTTTCAAAATTGTTTGTTTTAGCCACCCAAAATAAACAACACAAAAAAATGTCACGGCGCCCCCCTCAGGTGCCCCAAAAAGGCGTCCCCGGGCCTCAATGAAAATGCTGGATCCACTACTGCTTTGGTCATCCTACTTGTCGCGCACATATGTGGCCACAGGTTCTTGAAATGTAATGCGCTGTGATTCCACACGTCGATGTCACGGATGCAGCCCAGAAAGGCGTTGCAAAGTTTCGGTATGCGACAAAGTGAGCCATTTCTAACCGTGTTGACACGAGCATGCGGTACATGGAAAAGCCTCTTACTCCGGAGCACTTGAAATGGGGAAGTCAAGGGGAACTTTTCCAACAGAAAGGATGAGTCGAGACTCGAGTGCATGAAAGTGGACATTGCGTATAAACATAATGTGCTGTTCACGTCGTTCTAACACACGTTTCCAATATCTACGATGCATTCGATACCTGCGTTGTTTTCGTGTCTTTTTCATTGCGTTGTGTTTTTTGCTTCGAGACTCATGCATCATTGCATCATTCGTATTCAAAATTATTCAAACAATCTTTCACCTGCCACCTACCATGAAGTAAGACTCTAAACAAACACTGAACGACATCAACAACGGTAATCCAATCCAGAGGAGAAGGAGCCCATGACGTCACATCGGAGTCACCGGAGAGCTGACCTAAATACATCAGTTACTTCACCTGTGAATTGCCGCTCCAACCGTCCGCCGTATGCTCCAGAGGCACCAGTGACGTAACAGCGGGATCTGTCTGTGGCGGCGGCGGCTCACTTCCGCGGTATTATGCCGCGCGGCCGGCGTCAGGGAACAATAGACTCGGCACATTGTTCTCCGGATGGGGGCATACCGCCCACGCCAATCGAATATGCATGAGGGAAAGGGCGCCGGGCCGGCTATATGGCAAGAGTGAACAATGCATATACATACTACAATGCTACATATATGACTTTCTCGCGAGAATCTTAACAGTAGTCAGGTGGATCAGTGGGACGAAACCGTCTCGCGATTTTCCACGGGAAACAAATTTAGAAGATCAAAGGTAGCACAACAGCACAGGGCCTATTTAAACATGTTAACTGGGGGAGGATCTGTCCCCTCAGTGCCTTGAAACCGCCCCCCCCATGTGGACCGCAAAAATCATCCGCAGTCGACGGGAAGAAAAACGCGTTGTACTGTCCCGACGAACCGACGCCACCCTCCCCCCCATTTCGGTCAACAACATTTGTCTGACGAAACGGAGCGAAATCCCCCCCCCCCCAACTTGAAGCCTAGATCTGCCAGGGAAAATCCCTCGCAGTGAAAATTCCTTAGAGAAAGCCTTGCAACGGCAGGTCTCAACCTCAGGTCTACGGATAAATATAAGATGCGATCAAGCTCGGTATTATGCTCCTCAATATAAATTCCTAAGCACTGTATGTATCGTGCTGGATTTTGATAAACAGAACTCACATCATGTGACGTCAAAAGATGTAGTATATATGCAATGTGCATTGTGCATGGACTGTCCGTACCTATCCGTCAGTGCAGCTCACATGTCATATGACCGAACACATTCCTGATTTATCAAAGCCAGATCAGCACCAAATTTGTCAAATACATCCGCGAAAGTGCTGCACTCGCTAGTCTTAAGGTTAAATGTCATGCAAAAGAGCTTTACAGCTCTTTCACATGGCAATGCCTTTACGTGTAGCTGGTATTAAATCTTGAAAGAGCGGTCCTTCACTCCACTTGGCGCTGCGAACTAATACACAGCACCATGGGCCTGAGCTGAGACCACCAGGGACTGGGTCTCGGACCATCAGGGTCTCCTGCCTCAGACCACCAGAGACCCGGTCTCGGGCCAGCAGGGACCAGACCCACAGGTGGCGATTCGGATGTTCCTGACCCATCCCGAGCCATCCGTGACGCGGAAGCTGCGTTTCACGCGCCGTGAGGTCTCCAGTCTTCACCGAACAGCTGTTAGGCAGCGCCGGCGGCGGGACGTGACTTTCGCGCGGCATCTCTGCGCACTGCTGCGGTGTCTAGTTACCCTGACTGCTGCGCAGTTGTGCGTCAGGTGCGCCTCCCAGCCTCCAGCACGCCGGAAATGCCACCGAGCAGAGAACAGCGAGATGTCAGAGGTGACATTCCTCAGATGTGGAGCGGTGGAGAGCCGGGCGGCCAGATGACATGGGAGGGACGGTCGACGGAGTGGACAGATATAGGAGAAGACAGATATAGGACAAGACAGAGACAGGAGAAGACAGAGACAGGAGAAAAAAAAGAGAAAAAGGACAGAGAGAGAGTAGAAGACAGACAGAGAGAGAAAGAGAGAAAGAAAGGGAGAAAGAAAGAGAGAGAGAAAGAGAGAGAGAAAGAGAGAGAGAGAGAGAGAGAAAGAGAGAGAGAGAAAGAGAGAGAGAGAGAGAGTTTTACCAGAGAGAGAGAGAGAGAGAGAGAGAGAGAGAGAGAGAGAGAGAGAGAAAGAGAGAGAAAGAGAGAGAAAGAGAGGAAAGAAGAGAAAGAGAGAGAAAGAGAGAGAAGAGAGAGAAAGAGAGAGAAGAGAGAGAAAGAGAGAGAGAAGGAGAGAGAAAGAGAGAGAAAGAGAGAGAAAGAAGAAGAGGAAAGAGAGAGAAAGAGAGAGAAGGGAGAGAAAGAGAGAGAAAAGAAGAGAGAAGAGAGAGAAAGATATGAGAAAGTAGAGAGAAAGAGAGAGAAAGAGAAGAAAGAGAAGAAGAGAAAGGAGAAAGAGAGAAAGAGAAAGAGAAAGAGGAAAGAGAAAGAGAGAAAGAGAAAGAGAGAAAGAGAAAGAGAGAAAGAGAAAGAGAGAAAGAGAAAGAGAGAAAGAGAGAAAGAGAAAAAGAGAGAATAGAGAAGAGAGAATAGAGAATAGAGAATAGAGAATAGAGAATAGAGAATAGAGAAGAGAGAATAGAGAAGAGAGAATAGAGAAGAGAGAAGAGAGAAGAGAGAGAGAGAGAGAGAGAAAAGGAAAATAATAATGCATAGACGTAGGAGGATACAGAGACAAAGACAGACACTAGAGTGAAAGCAGTTATATTGATGCCTGGTGGGCTAGAGCTGGTGAGTGTGGCAGACCCAGCGCGGCTGTTGCTAAGCTGGCGCAGCTGCAGCGTAGCACGTGCCGACTCGCCGTGATTTTTACACCCTGCACTGCACTGTGGGCACGAGGCGTGCCATTACAATTTTAACACCCCATTCATGACGGCTATCATTCAAGCGAGCCGTCCCGTCGGTGCCCCATACAGCCCTCTGCTACAGCTCGGTGCGGCGAGCACGCTCGACGCTTAATGCAAATAAAGGAACTCGCATACGAGCGTGTTCAATACATAATTCGTTTGTATATGTGACGGTGATGGCTAGATTCTTATTCATAACGTGAGATGCTTTAAAGCAGTATGTGATTGTCTGTGCAGAAGCGGATTAAAGAGTCATTGTTCTGCGCTATGCGTGTTTTTTTCAGCGTCTCTTCATATTCTGTTCCGCCGGTTGCCAGCGGTTGGTTAGGATTGCGTCGCTCATTTTATATTTATTTGACCAGCTCAAACGGTAGTAATGCGCTTGTGTCCTGTGGGAAAAACACCAGCTCCTGCCTGATATACCCCTAATGCGGTGTACTGAGCGATATCTCTTTTCCGGTTGTTGATATTGGCATTAGATATTATATAGTGTGACAACCTCGACACGAATATCCAATATATGGTATCGATGCTCCCAGTCACACCCTTACAACATTTACAAACTGTAACCCTCATTCCGCTGTGCTGCCAGTATCTAAATCATAAGCTTAAAACTTCAGAACAAATGTTTCAGTGTAATCTAATTTAGTAGTTAGTACCCGGAGGAACATCCGGTAATAATAAATACCACACGGGGCCGATACAAATAATTTCTTTAGGACCAAGGTCGTTGTTGGATTTTCCGCCCGAGACCGAAGGTCGAGGGTGGAAAATCCTACAACGACCGAGGTCCTAAAGAAATTAAGATCGGCCTAAGTGTGGTATTTATTTTATCATTGTCTGACCTCGCGCTTTGAAACTGTGTAAAAATAGTTTGGTAAAATGTAATGCCGGCGGGCCGAAAAGCTTTGACCAATTTGACTTAACATTGATTTTCTGAGAGCTGAAAACCTTTTACCACATGCTCGCGCTAATGCTAAAAACATACTGAGACATATGATAAACACCGCCAGTCTCCAGCAGATTAGATACAGAGGGGTGTCATGACTATCTCCGTAACGTGTCCACCCTGTCCAGTGACGTCAAATGACGAGCCGATTTCCACCAATGGGGTGGCCGGATCGGGAGATGTTATTTCTTTGATAGACTTGAAAGGTGCGTCGACGTGGCACTTCTCGGTCTACCAAGAAAGCTCGCGTTCGACCGACGCGGCAACATGACCTTATATGGGCATGGGTCTTGGAGTCCTCCTAGGGCTAATCCTTGCATTTTTGGGAGAAATGAACCCAATTAGGCGAGCTGTAGGGGCATTTTGAATCTAATAGTAGGTGCAATTCGTCCTGCTGGCACCTAAGGTATTTAAAAAATGGTAAGACGTTCAAGTAGGCGATTTAACACTATTTTGAATAGGGAGCGTGTGACGTCACGTGCCTGTGACGTTTCGCCATTCGCTGCCTACCCCGGACGGGTTTACCTAGTATCTATGGCCTTGGATTAGATATATTGCTGTAAACCATGGACAGTAGTAACTACATAACTGTAACTGATAACTGTAGTTACTATACACTATACAGTTATCTATGGATAAACTAAACCTGAACTGCGACACTCTGCCGTTTTATTAACTGTTCCGATCTGATCACCATTGTTGTTTAGCATCATCTCAGCGTGCTGCTGCTCCAACCTCCACTAGTGGATCCAGGGGGGGAGGAGGGCAAAGCGGCCATGTCCTCAAAAATGCCTGATATCGGCGCAAAATTAACAGATTTCCTGATATATAAGAAAATCCAAGCAACTTTTACAAAGGAAAGTTTGTTTTAAATCAGTTATTAATGCATACACAAGCGAAATCTGATGAGCTTTCAAAATTGTGTGAAATGTTTTGGAATTCCCCCCAAAAACAACCCTGTCTCCCCCCGAAAAAAACAACAACAAAAAACACCGTTCTGGATCGGTCAATGCCCAGTCCCACCTCCAGTTCACTCCTCCCCTCCCCTCTCCACACACCGTACGCCGCGGCTGCCCACGTCTGACCTTCAGCTGACCTTGCTGGCGGCCACACACATCTCCAGGGCTCGCAGGTTGAATGAATGGCGAACCCACCTCGGGGGATGCCCGAACGTGCCTCACATACCTATACCCCCCTCCGCCGGAAGTGACGACCGAGAGGGGGTTGGTTGGTATCTGTTGCTTGTGATGGATAACTTACGGGAGGGAGACGTGAGAGAACCGCGCGTTACTGCCTTGAAAAGTTATCCCTCACGAGGTTGCAGAGGTAAACAGATTCAGAGTATTTACGCCAAAATGATATACACTAGTGGACTGCGAAGTGCCGAGAAGCATGATGGCCCGTTACTCTGTACGACTATGTGGGCCCGAAATATGTGTAGGCCGCTTGGTGAGTTCATTCTACGAACGTTTTGTCCGTGTCAAACACAATACCGTCAACGAAAACTGAGCTGCAAAGTGGATGATGCCGGGTCCAGTCTGTTCATTAATCATGCGTCTATAAATGTACGATTCCTAGTAACTTTACGGAGTGGTGGTATTTGGTGGTTGTAAATCGACAACAATGGCCACTTCTTGTGATAACAATAGGAAACAAAATAATGACCTGTAAGTACATTAAAACACCCAAGACATATTTGGTCAAATTAAGTTAACTGGATATAAAGATGATAGGATCGTTGGTCTAAGACAATATTTAATATGCAAAACTTCTACTCAGTAGGTATCCGCACTGGAAGATCCAGGGAACATCGTGGACATGCCCCATTGCCCCAAACAACTTTAACTCAGATGAAAATCGTCTCATTTTCGTTAAAAATATCCAGCGATTTTTGCAGTGGAAAGATGGTTTTAAGCCAATTAATTATGCTAAACGTAGCGAACTATGTGATGAGTGTCGGAAAGTGATATACCCAACCCTCTCGGGGAAAGTTCCATTTCCCCCTCCCAAAAAATAGCTCGTGCTGGTCGTCCCGAAATACGAATCCAATAGCGGGTGCGCTGTCCCGGTCTTCCCCCAAGCTATTTGCCGCAGCCGCTGCCATTGTTTGGTACTGCGCCTTGCTTTGTTTGCTGGGAAACAGACACACCGCGGTTCGCAGAGCAAACTGCTCACTTCCCAACTCGGCTTATATACGCTGGGAAAAATAATAGTCGACGATAATGATGAGTGCAACCTTGGAAAGTCCCCATTGTTAAAGAAAAGAGGATCACAAGATTGTCTGACCAACTGTCTCAGTTATCGTACGTATCAAATAATGAGTCTTTGACTGTAATGCAGGTGACTTCGACTACCGACTCCGAAGACGCACCCTGTCAGGATATCCTACAACCCACGAGTAAGAAGCGATGAAATTACTCCAATCTTGTGAATACGGTTTACAAAGATGCTTCGTGGCAGCCACAGAACGCTTGATTTTCCATCGGTGATGATGATATTTGGGCTTTAGGGCGCCGCAACCTCAGAGATCATATACACATATATGTATATGTATGTATATGTCTTGATCTCTATGTATATATGATCTCATGGCGCGCAACTACTTACTTTAGTTTGTGTGGCGCCCATGTGTGGCGCCCATGATTTTCCATCGGCAAGCCCGAGTTTGAGCCCTAACAAAGCAAATCGCCTCTGAATCCAGAACATCTCGTTGTACTCTAACTCATCTTATAAGGACGCAGACGACCCCACGGATCACATCCACTCTTGTTAACCCAGACGATGCAGCTGCCGGCCGTGTGACCGGACCTCAGTCGACTGCCGCTCCGCCGGGGGCTGATCGAGGCGGGTGGAGGAGGCGCGACCGCCGCCTCCTGCAGGGCGGGGCCCTGGCCAGCCATTCCGCCATGTCACACACCACACCAGGCGGCGCCGCAGTGCAGTCCTTGACTGTCGGCCGTTCTGCCAGTCACAGCGCAAACTGCCGGGCAATCGTCTCTAATGGGATTGGGGAGGTCGGGTGGAGCGGTGGCTGCCGGGGAGGGAAGGAGTCGGGACTCCGGAGTAATGCCACCGGGGCTTTTGGGTGGACTAACCACCTGAGAATCCTCAAAAGAAAGAGCATACATCATCTGTTTGATCCAGGATGTTATCGGAAAGCTCTGTCTAGCAACAGAGCACAGATATGCCAGCTCGAAGGTTTACGGACTGAGAATGATAGCGGAAATGCCACAGAAGGCGCCGAAGAGTCTGGACTGCAGTGACATTGCAGGATCACAGGTCACCTTGACGAAACGCTTCGACGACTGGAAGGAACACCGAAGCAGGGGCGCAGCCAGGATTTTGCGACGGGGGGGGGCACAGCCGAACTTGACCGAAAGTGGGCCCCCCTAACATTGGCTGATGGCCCCCCCAAAAATGTGTTATAGAGGGCCTGTATAAGACCCCATCAGATTGACAAGGGGCCCCTCAACCGACAGAGGCCCCCTCAGACCGTCAGAGTGACGCCCTAAAACCACAGAGGGCCCCTCAGACCGACAGAGGGCTCCCTCAGACCGACAAAGGCTGCCTTAAATCGACAGAGCGCCCCTCATGCAGACCAAGGGCCCCCTCAGGTCAACCGATTACCGAGTGGGCCCCTTGGTCATGACGCGGCAGAGGGCCCACCGCCCCACGAGTCCACGAGACGATGGGGCCCCTTTCAGACCCGAGATGCCCCTCTCAGCCGCGACGGGGGGGGGGCATTTGCCCCAAATGCCCCCCCTGGCTGCGCCCCTGCACCGAAGAGCATGAGGACGACACCTAAGCGAAATAAGCCCTGGAACCACACATGCAAATATTTGCTGGCAGGCATTCCTAGCCACTATCACACTGATCTGTTAACAGTTCAAATTCCTGTTTAGATGTCGTGTATTAGACGAACCTCATGGCTCATATTGTCCTTGTGGTTCCAGCAAGTAGGTCATTGAAGGCAGAGGCGTGCCAGCTGTTTACCAAATACAACAACATTCCCACATTGCAGGCACATACAATTTTCCGGCATGAATGCATCAGGAAAACTGACCAGGAAAATAGAGTGCCCACTCTAAGTATGGGGAAGGCGGATCATCCATAATGTCTGCGGGACATGCAACGTTACTGCAGGTTCCGTGACAGTGCTATACCGAACTCGAGTATGGTCGTACGCATTTTTGCCATGCAGCAAACCGCTTCTTAAGTTAACATTACTTTTGTTGGCGTAGAGATTCCAGATTAATTCGCGCACGCAAAATTATCAGCTGCTATTTGTGACTCCGCTTATAGTGGCGGGTCCAAAACAAGTTGTGGGGTTTTAGGAATTTAGGGCTCGTACCAGACGACCTATGTTTTTTTTTTTCGAAGCGTGTGGTTTGCGAGAAAAAGTCATTGAAAACGGCTTGCTGAAGGAATGCTAAAAGCGGCCTTTGCTAGATTTTTTTGCGTGCGTCGTGCGAAATGAAAAAATACTTGATGCTTTTTAACTAAGCAACTAGTATAGTTTGATTTTCCATTGGGTCTGCAGTGCAGGAATATTGTTATCTTTGCACTCCTCTGAGATGCAAAGATGAAAATGTTTAATGCTCGTTCAACGAAAAAGTGAAATAATGTGTTATATTTGCATCCCTCTGAGATGTAAGATAAGGTCACGCGATTTTCGACGACAAATCAAGGACAGAACTGAACTGAACTGAATCAAACTCTACCTAGAAAGATATAGCATTCTTCATGTTTCCCTCGTGGAAGATAGGAAATCTTTTCCTCGCGTGTTCCTTGACAAAACCTCGCTCCTCGTCGCTCGGTTTTTCAGTCACCCGCTTGGAAAGATATATCCTTATCTTCCACTCGAGCTGCAGAAGAAACTCTTGTCTTGTATGTCTTATATAAGGCCAATAAAAACGATATCCCCAAAATAATTTTAATTTATTTTTAAATACAGTTAAATTTTGAATTACTGACGTTTATGAATCGACATAGTTCTCATACTACAATACCATCATTAAAAATTATGTGTGGTGTACCCAAAGAAAGGCATAACGATTGACGAAGTCGAAGTGTCCAAAAAACAGAACCACCACTTAAAAGCTGCAAAATGCCTATAAAAACGGCATGTCAAAACATTTTAAATCGAGCGTTGTCAATTACGAATGGCGATAACTGGATATGTTAAGTATCAAGGATGTCAGTGATACCTATTATGTTAAATCTAGGCAGGACCATTGTCTAGATTTGGACCATTGTCTAACTCTAGTCTATGCAATAAAGAAGTCATCACGGCTAAAAACAAATACGAATGCTAATGAATACCTCACCGAAAATGCTCAAATCAGCCGTACAATGCACAGTGGTGAATTTTCCGATTTAGCTCGCATAAAGTCCGGAAGTATGTTTTCGATTTTTTTCTTACAGATATCAATTGGAAAATGTCTTTATTTATCAAAAATCACAATTTGTTATCGATTTGAAAGCTTAATGACACTGAAACTAGCGGTCAAAGTGGCGTCTTCAGCACAGAGAATGTGTGATGTTATAAAACATGACAAATACGGGACAATCGGAACCCGTCAGCTCAAATAAGTTTGATAACACCGAGCAGAGACTCTATTGAATCTATTTCAGGGCTAATATCTTCCCGGACTATGAAGGTCCGTTTTGTCTACTTTTTATATCACACATAAATTTTGTTGCATTTTGTTTGCATTTTGAAGTAGAAAATCAACAATAAGATAACGCTATAGGAGAGAGATAAAACCTATATACAGCCGTGAAAGGCACCTCGAGTTACTTCGGATACAATGCGTTGCTCTTGCAACCTTGCGCAACTTTACTCGTCATAGAGTATAGACGCTCACACACGGCAAGTTTGGAAAAGTAGTTGCATACAAGATGGTGCCGTTAGTGCCGTATTTGGCACCAAAGCAATGCATTACTTTGCAAGTGCATCATTATTTCTACCGTTAGTTATACCATTTTTGGTAATTGTAATTGTAATTGTAATTGTAATTTGTAATTGCAATTGCAATTGTAACTTTGATATAACTTTAACGTAAAATTCGCTTTCAGCGCTCAAAAGTAACCCAGGATACATTTTGGGTGTCGTAAGCGACCCCGGGGAATTTATGCGGAAGGGAAAATGTCAAGCTTATATGGCCTATGCCTTCAAAAATATAAAATGTCACGAGTTTTCCAACTTATCATTGTTTACGGGAATTTTTAACGCAAAACTCGCTTTCAGTGCCCAAAAGAACAACTTGGTACGTTTTGGGTGCCGCAATCAGCCACTGTGAGTATAAGCGCGCTAAGTCGGACAATTCACTATTGTGCAATGGCTAGCAGCTCGATGTGCATTCAGGTGCCACGAAGCTAGCTCGGCACGCCAAAGCTTCCGGTGACCATGGGCGTCGAAAGCGGGGGGACGGGGGACGCGTCTCCCCAAACAGGGCCGCGTCCCTCAACCACGGGAAAGAGGGTCACGTCCCCTTTTTTATTTTAACATTATACCCCTATGGGCGTTGAATAGCAAAAACGACTTCAGAATGCCTACGTCCCCCCAACTCTCGGTTCGTGGCAACGCCCCTGCCGGTGAGTGAGTGGCACTGACCTCCGTACCCCATCGTACCTCATCCCATGGTAAACACGGAGCCTCGGCAAAACACTGCTGCAGCCGACACAATGCTGCTGCTGGTCGTATCGCAGACCAAACACACCTGACAAACAACTATCGCCCGTTCCCGGCCATCAGCCAATGACGTCACACCACATCCTCCACAGACGGTACACACGTGGCTGTTCGTTCAGATTCCGTGAGCGGTTGGAAAGGTGAAATCGGCTTTGGACAAAGGATACTGTGGTTATAGTCTGTCTCTAGTTCTGGTAAGGCTATGTTTAAAACCATCAAGGCCATTGTTAAAGTTATTTTGGTGGGATGTCTCGAAACACGAAAAATGTCTCTAAGCACGGTTTAATACGATAAACTGGCCAGTATGGTTTTGTGGCACATTGCTTCTTTGCTGAATTGGATTTGACCTTTAAAATAAACCGTTTCACCTGAGGTTCAATCATTTTTAGCCAGTGTGACAATGCAACCTCATGACGCACCGCAAACATACGCAGCTTACGATCAAAATAGAACTCCCATGTGAATCCTCAAATAATTTCATTTATATTTCGCGAGCGGCTGAGCTTCATTTCCCGTTATAATCCTGAGGAGCGCCGCCGCCGAACGAGAACAAGGACTGTGGATTGCAGCTCTACCAAGTACCACATGACCCCGCCACTGGGCCAGCTGTCGAAATGGTCCTCAGAAGTGGCACACGGCTCCAGCCACCCCCCAAAGCTCCCTCCGCACAGCTCCCTCCATATGGCCCACATAGCGGCCAAAGGCCCCTCTCTGCGGCATGCGCCTTCAGAGGAGGCCAGCGGAGCCCCTCTCCTGCGCGGCGGCGGCGCAGTGCTTTCATTTCCCGCGACGATGGGCTGTTCCCGCGCAAAAAATCGCGAACAAAGGCGCGAAGCCGGCGCGCGGTCGGCAGTCGGCCGGCCAGCCACGCACTTCCTCACTAAATGTCAGTCAGTCAGAGGGGGCGTGGGGATTGGGGAGAGGTGGAATGGGCACTGGGCACCGCAGGACGGGCGGCTGGCTCCGCTGCGGTCGGCGCCGCAGCGGCAGTTACAACTCAGCGTGCAGCCGAACGGCTGAGGTAATGGCGGACCTCGAACAAGCTGGTCACCTCCGCAACGCACGCGGAATCCACATGTGTTTCCTGGTAGTTTCTCTTCCTCGGGACTCGCAAGACGCGGCAGTTTGCCGTGTAGTGTGGTCGATGAAGGGCCGGACGCGTCGTCCGGGTGTATGTCAACACGCACTGCAGGGTTCATTGTACATGTGTTGTCCCGCAGCAGAGGGTGTGACGTATGGCATTGCACTATTATCCCTCGGCACGTGGTACGTATGTCAGATGCTGGGTAATAGCACATGTGTTCTTCAGCCGCAGAACTCCCAGCAGCGAGCCCCGACACGACGGAATGTCAAAACCTCGCTTGTTCGACGTGGTGCTGGAGTTGTCATTTTAACTTTGCTCCTGCGATTTTTCTTCGGCAAAGAGGCTAATTAGATTGCAGTTCTTGCAAGTTCGCGATACAAATCCCATGTGCGTGTGTGGACTTTTTACCTCCACTCGAAAAAGTCTGCAAGTCGGTAGCAGTTCTCTATCATTTTCACCTCTGCGGCGTGTAAGCACAGTGTTAATGGATTTCCGTGACGCATTTCCGGTGGACCGTGATGCGAAATAGCATGTTCCGCTTTCAGACTTATATGATATCGTCACCCTCTTCTCTGCTGTACCAATAGCTTGAAGCCGTGATACTGCTGACACAGTCGCTGCCCCGTCACTTTATTATAATCCGGTGCTGAGGTACAAAGAGTTTGTGCTGACTTGTAAAAGCGGCTTTTTGAGGTCGCTTAACATTTTTTCTCCAGCTCATTCAAATGCTTATGAGAAGCCCAGCTGTAATGCTTATTATTCATTCCGTAAGCTAGGTATGCAATAAAATCAACTGTTACAAGAAAACCGAAGCTGTTTAATTCAGTCTTTGTATTTTGTTATTTTGCAGGAACGTCCGTGCAGATAAACAATCATAAAAAGCTTAACACCCACATATATTCTTAAAAAATGATTTTCAGGACATGCATTGCATTAACCAAATCACATTTCCCTCATCCCTGATCTGAAGCAGGTTGCAGCAGCTTTGGACTCGCATTTATCAGCAACTAACTTTGAAGCATGTGAATCCGTCTTTGTTCCTCCTTGCCTCTCCCCAACACTCGCCTTCCCTTGTTGAAACGGGAAATTTCTGTCAGCGAAGAACGAAATGACGCTAAGCACGCAACTATTATCCAGTAAACTTGGTAAGCAGCTTAACCCGCGCACTGCAAGGGGTTCGCGTCGAACACAAACTGCAGGGGGGGTGATTTCCGCCCCCGTGAGATCTCGAAAACTACGCAACGTAGCGACAAGCGAAAAACGGCATTGGATGGCTCGAAACAAGCTCTATTGAAAGTATTACAGTTTTTTTCTTGGATCAGGTCAAAATTGAGGTCACCAGTGGTCATCAAAGGTCAGATTTCCCGGTTTTAGGACTTCGCTCCAGAAACCCCCAAATATATCGGAAACTATGATAGCTAGGAACAAACAGAAAACAATCGAAAACTCTTGAAAAATGTAACTATCAATTTGTCCTCAGATATTAGATTTGGCCAATAGTTTAGGCTCCAGAAGTCATGAAAGGTCAAAAAGTTTTTTTTTGCAAATGTCTTTCGTGAATAGCATTTCACCTAACAAAGATACGGAAATAATTGTGACGCCATCATGTTTGTTTTGTCAAGGCAATTTTCACAACATAAATGGTGACCTGTTTAGGTTAACAGATAAATTTGACCTGAGGTCAAGATCATTTGATGACCCAGGTAGGGCATGTTGTATATACTATATGGAGCAATGCGGCTCGATGAGACAAATATATTCGTGTCATCTCATCGTCTTTATCTACATTCTTTCAATACTTATTAGCAAAACAATGCTGATGACCTCAAATAACCTCAGATGACCATGCAGAGATCACTGAGCAAAAGTTACATCTGGGTCATCAATCATGAGCTAAAATAACATGATTGTGAAAGAATTGGCTTGATCCAATGCAAATTATTGGAAAAGGAAGCATTTGTGTATTTTCCGTTCACTTATAAAGGGGAGGGCAGGAAATTTACCTGACCTTTGGTCAACGATACCAAAAATCCAAGATATATTGATTGTAGGTACTTACTGATAACCTTATATAATCCTGCAGTGTCAAATCTTTCAGAAAAAGACTAGCTTTGGCACGAACACAAACATTTTTGAAGGTAAGATCACTTGATGTGACCTTGTGACCTGACCTGAGATGACCTAAAGTCAAAAGTTATACAAAGTGTGTGTAATTGAAACCCAAACAGCTGATTTAAATTTGGCAGCGCTGCGCGCCACCCTTTTTGCGCTACTCCTAAAAAACCTAAGAAGGGGGAGGGGCGGAAATAAACCCCTCTTGCAGTGCGCGGGTTAAAGCTAAAAACAAAGCTGCAGGTTTCTCTAGATCTGGCCTTAATTTATTTTCTTTATACCAGCTTCCTCCCGTTACCTAAAGAGCTGCTAGGAGCTTGTGCTTGATCCCTGAGCCAGATGGGTCTGATTCCGATTCCGATTTTTTTTTTTAACTTAGGTAATCGATTCCAAATCCGATTCCAGGGCGCCTAAAAAACTTGATTCTGAATCCGATCCCATTAATTCCGCTCTACATACAAAATTTGATCATATCTATATTTTTTACAAATGACATAAATAACACGAATAATAGTATTAAATATATTATACATATTCAGGTATATTAAATAATAAATATGTATATTTTGCTATACAATTTCCAATAAATTAATTAATTTGTTTACAAAACTGGCATGCAAAATCGTGACAGTTAAGAAACGTCGAAGTCAAACAATGATTCAAAACAATATTGTTACTACAATTATGAAATAATATTGTTAAAAAACATGCCTTCAGGGCAGATTAATTTCATGGTCAGAGTGTGTTTTTTTTTAACGAAAATAACACGGAATCACTTAAAATTGCCATTGAATCCGATTCCGATTCCATCATGATCTAAAAAATAATTGACGCAACCTTATTCCAATTCCAACCAGAAGCCAATGGAATCTAATCCAATTCCGATTCTAGTTCAAGCGGAATCAACTCCGGAATCGAATTCTATTTAACTGGAATCAAGCACAAGTCTGGCTGCTCGGAGCGTTTGTCAGAGAACTGACCTGTTTTTGTGTGCAGAGTGAAGATAATGCGACTTCACTCGGAGGATAGTCGCATGATCTTGACCGCCTTTCAGAGGACATGCTGCTGCTAACCCGGTGTTGACAGTTGATTGCGCTTACAAAGATCCGATTGTAATCTGATAATCTGCGGAATACAATGCCGACATTCAGCATGACTGCACGCGGTGACACGAGGCTGCACTTTCTTCCATTGTCATTCGATACAAGTGTCTAGACAATTCTATCAGAAACAGCTTCCGGAAGTTCGGGTTTCCCTTTCCAAAGTGAAAAAGCGCGTTTCGTCTTAGTCGTACTGAAAGCGTGTCTTTTGTGTAGAGCTCACAAGTTCAAGGAAGAAGACATTGTGATCAACATCATGTTTCTTCAGTGATCGCTAAACACATCGGCATATGGATGGCAAGATAATACGCTTAGGCTGGGAAATCCAGATACTTGTGCGTGTTAATTAGGTATTTATTTGTTGTCCAGTGCGTCTTCTATGGGGGGGGGGGGGGGGGGTCCGGGTGTCCTGGATCCCCCACACTTTTGAGCGGGTGCCGAAGGCGCCTCCTCAAGAAGTGGTTCTGTTCTGGGTTTTGAGAGGGCGCTGGAGGCGCCCTCTAGAAAAAAAAAACAGACTCACATAAAAAGGAAAACACGAAAAACACACTAATAATGACCCGCCAGTATGTGTGTGCGCCCCTATGCCAGTGAGGGGCGAGGCTCATGCCAAGCTAGCAATTTGACGTTGTCATAACGTTGTGAAAAAAGTTGCGGCGCAGCGACACAACGATGTAACAGCGTTATTTTTTAGACTCCCAGGAACGTTGTCACAACGTTACCTCATGACGCTCACAAGCCGTTGTCACAACGTTGTTAAAACGTTACGTTTGGCAAGCATGGCTAACGTGACTAACGAACTCGCCCATTAATCGTAGTAAGATGGTAAATATACTCAATTTAGGTCATTGCACCACGTTGCGAGGTGTTCTTCCGAAGTTACAAAAATAAAGTTGTGACATCGGAACGGCGCAACGTTGCTGCAACGTTTAAAGGGATAGTGCCACTTACGGAGGATTTACAAAAGCAGCTTAAATGAATATGAGAATTGAAAAAATGTATGCTCTTGCTAAAACTTGCCCTAAAGAAATGTATCGGCATTGTTTTTTTTTCTGACTCCAAAACGTTTATCCCAGCTGTGCTCAGCACTAAATTCAAGATAGCAGCCATCATCCTGTTTTTGAGCAACTGTGACGTGTCCAAGTAGCGCAGTGAGCGCACCCAAAGTCGAGACGTACGAATTCGCCGACACTTGGTCTTGAAAAGTCTATCTGTACTATACCGTAACGTCACTTAACTTTTACGCCAAGTCGAGCCATAGCTTTTGTTGTTTGATAATGAAAAGCTAAGATGCTGACGATATTATCACTGCCACAATATATATTTTAAAGTTCGCTGAGGTATGGTGTTTGAAATTCAAAATAAAATTATAGTCCGCAAAAAAGTGATTCAAATAGTGAGAAGGGAATCCAAGTTTTACGAATGTTAACATCATTGGGTGATGGTTTCTGGGTCTAGTGTGGGGGGGGGGGGTGGGGGTCGGGAACTAGACTTTGCAGGTGAAATCGGACACGGTTGATCTACTGAGGCACACCAAAAACTTGAAATTGACCTGCGAGGTGGCACTATCCCTTTAAAAACGACGTTTATACAACTTCTCCACAACATTCACAACGTTGTCACAACATTGCCACAACGTAAAATTTCAACTTGATTTTTACAACGTTGTCACAACGTTATCTGTTAGCTGGGTGTGTGCCCCTCTGCCAAAATGTGGTGACCCCTTGATTACAGTTGCGATGGCGGCAAGATGCCTTCCGAGGGCGGCATGATGCCTTACAAGGGCGGCATGATGCCTTACACGGGCGGCATAATGCGCTCTGAGGGCGGCAAAATGCATTCCAGGGCGGCAAGATGTCTTCCAAGGCGGCATAATGCCTTCCAATGGTGTTAAGATGTCTCCCGAGGCCTTCCGAGGAAGACATAATGCGCTCTGTGGGTGGCAAACGAAGGCGACAAGATGTCTTCCGGGGGCTTTCCGAGGGTGACATAACGCGCTGTGAGGGCGGAGAGATGCTTTCTGAGGATGGCATGATGCCTTTCGAGGGCGGCATGATGCCTTCCGAGGGCGACGGCCGACGAGATACCTTCCGAGGGCGGCATAATGCATTTGTTACTGTGCACGTGCAGTCGGCGCCCCTGCATGCCTCGCACCGAAGCGATCGGTACATACCATTTTCATGTCTGCGATTTACCGTTTGTAAGTTATTAGCTGATGTTTTCTTTACATTCTTGATTAAATTCTTCTCTTCATTGTTAAATCTGTTAACTACCTATATGACAGTGGAGTTGCTATGGGAGAAGACCGACAGATACCGAGATGTTTGGCTTTACGTGGCGTGATTTTGAGTTCAGACCTCGCAGTCAGTCAGTATTATGTCCCATGTTGATATTGTGCAATGTGCACTGTGCACTGTGCAGTGTGCAGTCCTTGCATCGCATGAGCGTGCGGCTGTGCAGTTGTATGTTTGTAGCTTTGTCTAAGCTGTATTTTTTCGATTGAAAATCAATGCAAAATTTAATTGTTCGCTGCGTAACGTCGATATTTATATTCGATATTTAGTCTTGATTCGTCGATATTCATCGCTTACCACCGTTGACCGGGCATTGCAAATGTCTTTTCATCAGCAATAACGCTGTTTCGCAACGCTTTAAAAACTTATTTTCTAACATAAAACCCATCCTCTCGATATGGAAGGAAGGATAAGTAGTAACTTCAACTGCTCTTTTTATGTGAAAGAGGGCTTGGGAAATTAGCAAGTGAAATAAGGGGCGGATCCATGGAGGGGGTAAGGGATCACGGCCCCTAAAAGTTTTGAATCTATGATTCCCCCCCCCAAAAAAAAATGTCGTCGGACTTACAGCAGTTGCAGATGCACTGACGACGCGCTTCCTAACCCCCACCAACATCTTGTGTTTAGATGCGCCACTGGACTTGCCCCCAAAACCCACGGCTAGATCCACCCCTGAGTGAAATCCAGCAAGTTCATTGGGTTTGTGCACCCCTCTAGGCTAAGGCGTGGCGAATGCGTGACTCTAGGCTAAGACGTGACTCTGGGTATGGCGCCCCCTGTCAGTGGACCCCCCACTTTTTAGAATAGCGACGCCTCTGTCCACACCACATGTCGCCGGAAGCCCTGATGACTAGCGTGCGGTCATGCCATTTAAAAGTGGCTTGTATAGACAGGGATGTCTGCTCAAATACGCAGTCCATGAACAGTGAACACACATCATTAAGAGGTAGGAACAGCGCAGTTTTATTTAAAAGCCCATTGTATCTATCAGCGATAAGAAAGCACGGCAACCACACACGTGGAAGTCAAAGAATCCTAAGCGTCAGGAAACTTTGACATTTTTACTCATAATCGCATCATAAATGTCATGTCATATTACATTCCACTTATCGGATGCCAGTGGCTTCTGATTCGTCACCGATGATGGTCCCTATTCACATTACCAGGCACCGCTGGTTGGCGGCAGGGGCTCGGTCATTCCCTTCAAATGGGGGAGGGGGGGGCGGATGGAATCGAGGGAAGCCGAGTGGTCGCCGTCACAGAAAAGTTGTTGACCAGGGTTGGAGCGTTAACGAAAGCTTGCTGAACAGGGGAGAGATAACAAATAATGAGTACAATTGAACATGTATTTCAAGTTATTTGTCAGGGAAAATTGGGGGGACAATATAGAACCCAAATTTGTCTCTGAGGGATACACGAGGGCCTAAATAAATATTACATGACACCTGAGTTTACACCGAGGAACAACATTTTCGTCAATGTCTTCGCCTCAGCCGGCTTCGGTCCCGTGGCTGACGCGCCACATTCTTCGGAACCGCCGGCGCCACCCCACACCGCCCCATTGGCGGTAAAAACTAATGGCTCATTGTGTTGCCGTGTCAGGCGGTGGCGGAGGAGGCGGCGGTGGAGGTGCGGGTTCCACCGTCACCTCGTGCCAATGCTGCTCTCGCGAACCGCCCCCATCCCACTCTGATTCTGACTGCTGCCCTCACGCCGCACAATGGTGGGAAGTGTCACGCAGACGACAGACGACAGACGACAGACGACAGACGACAGACGACAGACGACAGACGACAGACGAAGACGAAGCGACAGACGATGACGATGAGACTGGAATGGACTGACGATGACGATGACGACTGACGCTGACGACTGAGATGAACGACTCGACTGCTAGCCTAAGGCCACGAGCAAGACCAGCTTCAATGGCGATCAGGGGTGATGGCGCTCGAAACTGTCCGTAAGGCGGGTGGACAAAACTGCGACAGTTAGGCGGGAGAGTGGAACGCGGGCAACGGGGTGGGACTCGTTTACAGGGTATGGGCGGTGTTCTGTCGTTTGGTGGGTGGCAATTCAGAGGTGCTTTTACCGGTCAAGCCCCGTGGCGTTAGAACGACACTAGTTCTGGTAAAGGTCAGAGTGTGGTGATTTGCGGTCGAGAGCACGGGTGGACGGGGGTGTGGATGGGGGCTCTGGCATGTGCGGATAGAGGCTGGTGGTTAAAGGTTTGAGCACGGCTGTAAGTTGTTTGGACTTAAGGTGAACTGCCATTCTAAAAAGTTCTCAATGTAGGTGTGGCGTTATTTAAGTAATTGCTGCCGAAAGATTATGACATTTGTTTATCAAAAAGTGTCTTAATCTAATAAAGTTTTAAGGTTTTTATTGGGGCTGATGACGTCATTATGAGGATTTCGGGGAATAGAGAAATTTCGTGCTGCCATATGGTAAGGCTAATGTATGGCAAATGTAAAACAGTGACTACTATCAACATTGTGTAGGTGCACGTTGGTCAGGGTCCGTTCAAATACTGGGGACTGGGGATGTTAAGATGTAAACGAACTCGAATTTCCTCTGTGGATTGACTCAGTGGTTAGTTTTTAACTTATACATAATAATTGCAATGCCAAGCACGCAAAATGGCTATCTCAACTCAAATCTAATGTTAAGGTGGCAGTGTCCCTTTAAAGGTTGCACGGCTGTAGGTCTGTCTGGACCTGACATCTTGGGCATACTGGGAGTGACAGACCGGCCGCTTTTGAATATGATCACCCGTTCAAGGACAAGAGATAGTTAGGCATGTTGGGCTGTCACATGCATGTCAGGCCATGCGAGAGTGGTGTGTCAAATTGAAAGCCGGTCTTATATTGACTTGCAGTCCCGTAATACGTACACAGTACCGCTTATTACACGACGGAAGGCGGTATAAAAACGGGCTCAGTCCAAATGGGTATGCTCGCATATGTTAATATCTAACAGTCTACCACAGAAAAGATGTGCGCGTGCGCTAAATATGAGCACGAACAGACTTTATTGTCAAGTATATATTAAAAATGCATCAGTACATTCTAATCGTGATTTTTGATAGAGCAGTACTGTGCCGGGTATTCACAAACGGCCGAGTC
>VOPJ01011019.1:0-42994 GCA_014673585.1 Semibalanus balanoides
GGGCTAGCAAATAGGTACCGCCAAGACTGCCAGACGTTTTTTGTTTGTTTATTGGGGTTTTTGGGCACTGCCAGACGCTTTATTCATTCATTTTCCCATTTTCCAAATTTCTATCATCAAACAATTGCGTATTTTGTGTCATGCCGCAAAGCGGCGCAAAATTTTCAAGTTTTAACTGTGGATGGCTGTATTTTGACTGTTGCAAGGGCCATTTTTACAGCTGTACGTCCGACCGTTGGGGGGGGGGCAAAACATAGTCTCAGGACCTTTGGGGGGCCATGGCCCCTTTGTCCCCCCCCTGGATCCGCTCTTGGCGACATGTGGATTATCGGGAAACCGCTATAAGTGAAAAAGAACGTGTTGCTGAAAAAACTTGAGTGTCCTTGACGAATTCGTTCATATTTCATCCATGGTTCACATTTTTGCATTACAACTGAAGTGAGTCATGTATTTGGTTTTACTTCGTAAACATTTATTTCTTGGTTCGTGAGGCATTTCAGGCATTCTCGTGAGTCGTGCTATACGAGGTTGAAATATTTTTTAAAAAATAATCATTTATTTACCATTTAGAATCAAGAATCAGCCATGTGGTTGAGCAGCGAGCTTATACCTACTGTACTTACTTACTAGGTCTACAGAGATGCACAGCGATGCTGGTATAAGTTATGATGTATAGCATCAGTATGTAAATTCTGCGCAGGCTTATAGATCACGAATTATGTAAATAACGGATAATCTAGAGAGTGAGACGGCTTAAAGGAAGATTCGTGTGGACATGATGCTATTAACTTCAAATGCTTTGCAGTACCTCTATTTTACCAATTCAATGTGTCCACCGAACTGCTAAAAACTATCTCAGGTATCATTGCCCCACCCTGCCAACCACTCCATTGTGCTTATCCTTACCGAATTGCGTCACGACCAATCAGAGAGCAGAATGGTTAATTACGTAAATATACATAATTATTTCAAATCCTGATAATTCAGGGGAATTTATATTAAATTGACAGTCTATAAAATATTTTAAAATAAATTGCGTTCAATCAAATACATAAAAACAGGGGGTTAGGTAACCTTCAACTTGTCCATTATTGAATCATGATCCATTCGATTTCAACACATTTACATTAGCCGTTTTCACGATGGCTCCTAGTTTTGCGCGCATTGCTCTTTTTAAAACATTTTAAAATCTGTTTAAAGAAACTATTGTTTAGTGCCCAGTAATGCTGCTTTCGACGATTGCCACTAATTACTGGGCCGCTACAAAAAAATGTTCTTGGGTCCTCACGCACCCTCCACGGTTCCCGTAGGCCATCCGGTGGAGGAAGGCTTACCGACCCTGGTCGGCGGCACGAAAGCGTGTCAGTGTCGCGAGCTACGAGGCCAAACAGTTTAGCTTGCGCCAAACTCATTAGTCCCATTCGGTGTGCTGATGTATAGGCTGCTACTGATCTAAAACATTTTAAAACACTTTTAAAAATGTTTTAAAATCATTTCCGTGGCGGCTAAAAATTATACCCCAGATCGCATACGTAGAAATACTTAGGCTTTATTGTGCTTCCAGTATATGGAGTCTTCTGCTCGAATTGCTGTCAAGTATTATAGCGCTAACCATAAGAAATGTGTGACTTTGTATACAACCTGTTGCATATTCTGAGTCTGAGCATCAGAGGTATGTATATTGCGTCTGTGCTGATTGCATGTTAATTTTTGCATTCCACAGACATGTTCGTTCATTGTATAATCGTATTGATATCACCGGCGATTCAGCACTCGCATGCTAGTTTGGCGCGATTAGCCGTCCGTGACTTGAGATAAGCACCTTTCATCCACATTAAGCAATGTGCATCGGCTTGTTTGTAAATTAGCCGCATTTGCCATCTAAGCCAACGGTTCCGAACTTGCGTCTGCAACTTCGAAGTACATCTAATAAAGATCTGCAAACGGCGCTCGAAAAACTCGAGAACGCAAATCATGCACGTGCTAAAAATCGATTGCACGACTCGTCCAGACTCGTGCTAACATCTCACTTCAAAGCATGACGTTATTACTTCAAAATTACCTTGGTTATTACTAAACTCGTGATGACGTTGTTTCGTGATAAGTTCACGATAAGTGCAACGCACAGAGTTTTGGTTGCTGCACCGCGACCCGTCCACTGTGCGTGCCTTTACCGTTCATCCTGCATGCCCTTTGCTGTTCTGTTAGGTCCACTGTGCGTCCCTTTACCGTTCATCCTGCATACCCTCTGCTGTTCTGTTACGCAAGAGGCTGCTGACTCTGAGCAGGGAGCAGCGACCTGTTGCGCCATGCCGTTGACCGCCTGCAATGATGAACAGGTTTTGAAGAGTTTTGTAGAATATGATACGTTTTGCTGACTCCAGAGAAATTTACGACGACGTAGGACAATTGGTGTTTGGTAATATTTTTGACTTGCTGTCATGATTTTTATTCGGTAGCCTGGTTACAATTGACAGCAGACATATTTACGACGATGTATAACAATTGTTAATATTGACATTCTTTTGGCCCGCTGTGGTGATTTTTATTCGGTAGTCCGGTTAGGCACGTGCGGTGTTTTATAAATGCGTCCAAATGCTTAAAGGGCTGTTCACCTTTAAGGGTTTTGAACCGAGTTAGCAGATTTGAAGAGCAAATCGAAAAATGGGTTGCAGTGAAAAAATAACCTCTTATTAAAGGGGCCCACTAGTCCTGCGTCGAAGTTACTTATAGTTAGTTAGAAGTTACTCGAAGTTATTACCAGGTGTTGGGAGTTAGTCACGTGACATTGACCCAGGACTTCGCTTGCATTGAAACTGTTGTTAATTATTAAATGCAATGATACAAATATATATTAACACCAATAAGAAGCTAGACCAATTATATACATTAATCAATAAGTTTCTTTGGAAAAAGTATCCGGTAAGTTATGAAAAATCGTTAAATAGAAGCTGTTCAGATTTATCATTGTTTTTCCATAGCGGCGAAAACGCGATGGGCCCAAAATTCAACTGAAAATGCCTTCGCTTCAAACTCACGTTCGCCCATGGTCACGTGACCGAGCTCAGACACCCTCAACTTTTATATATCGCCTTGGTTATTAGTTATTACTACCGCCGAAGTTTCGGGGAAACAAAACTGTGACTTCTAAAAGGGGCGCACTAGTCCTGCGTCGAAGTCACATCACGTAGAGAGTTTCAGGGCTGGTAAAACCTGCTTTGGTGGCGCCGGATTAAATCTGGCCGAAAAAAGTGGCCTCATGGCCCCGTGACCTGACGGGCGCACCCTCTGCTGCTGGAACAGGGGGCCCATTTGGCATATTTGGAGGCCTTCTCACTCGCCATATGGGCCTTTCGGTCTAGCCAGGGGCCCGTACGACCAAGTCCAGGGGCAAAGTAAAAGCTTTTTATGTGCAGAATGACTTTTTGGCCCTGGAAAAATCTTGAAACGGTATTTTCTGGCGCCCATTTTATGCATCATGTTCGCACTTTTTAACAGCCCTGGAGAGTTTATTCTTCAGCTCAAACCCATTTTTCGATCTGCCCTACAAATCTGCCAGCTCAGTTCAAAGCCCCATGCGAAAGGTAAACTATTTCCTGTAAGGTTAGTGATGAGAGGATTATTCTGTTTATTTTGCATTATTATCTACTTTTGGAAATGTACGGTTTGCGTTTTTCTTTTCTTTTCTGGACAAGCAGAATCAAAGCAATGGGCGTCACCACCACTGGGGCACTAGGGACATTGTCCCTAGCAATTTTCAGCCTCTCCTAATATGGACCCATGTTAAAGTACGACTGCACCTGGATTTGTTCCTAGCAATTTTCAGATCGTGGCGACGCGTTTGATTAAAGCCAATAATAAGATGTATCAACAATGTAGTTAAGACTGTCAGATTTGAAAAATATGAAGTGGCACATAATATAAGACTTTAGAGCAATTCCATCAGAACAAATCACCAAGGTAATGGTGGAGATATAAATCACACCTCTCAGATTTTTCTCCAAAATGGTGTACAGGGTTGTTCTTGGCGCTGGTTTAGATTTTTGAAGTTGCACGCACGGTTCGTTTGAAGGGTTCGGAGGGATCAAACTACGGGTGATCCACCATTCAAAAGCTGAGCTCACGCGGAACCCAGCGATGAAATTTTTCAAAAATTCATCGAGCGCCTTTTTGTAATCAACATTTTGTCCAAAATCGCGCCCCTTTCGTTTGGCCAGGGCTATTGCGCATGGCATGGCGAAAATGCAAACCAATGAAAATCCTAACAGGACCCCCCTGAGTTTTTTCCCGCATAACTGTCTACACATGCAGCCGATCTGGCTGAAATTTGTAGCAGCTGAGTTTTTCAACAATTATACGTAGGCTGGCTAAATTTTATTGAAATTGGTCGAGTAGTCTAGGAAATAATGACGTTTTAGTGACGTCATACTGACGATATAGTGACGGTAGAAAAACGATACATATTATAAAAACCGTAGAAAATAGAGTTTTTCAGTAGTTCGCAAACATCAAGCGGCACTGATAGAAAATGCAATTTACTTTAAAATGGCACTCTCAGATTTTATTTGTTTTGTTTTTTGACCCCCCCAAAACAAAAATGGGAAAAGCACCAAAAAATCAAAAAAAAATCAAAGAAAGATGTTAAAAAATTGAATATATATAGAACTAGAACAATATGGACAATACTCAAACCAAATTTCAAAGCAATATCTCTAATTTTGACTGAGTGATATCCATAAGTGTAAGAAACTTATGACGTCATTTAAAAAATCGTTTTTGGACTTTTTCGACCAGACACGAAACAAATGGTACCTTTTTTGGATTTCTGAGACAAAACTTGTTTAGAAATATGTATTTTTATTTACATGTATAAATTTCAAATTTTGATGTTTTTCTGACAGAGCGAAATCGCTATTCTTGACAAGGTCGAGACGAGGTCATTCACTTGACCTGAAAGGTTACCCGTTGACCTGAAACCTAAAAATTGGATACCGTTTGACTCCTCACATGACGGGCAACATGCTGGTCTTTAGTCGCGTTGCTCTATGTTGCTTAGTTTGGAAGTTCTTTTTAAGACCACCGTAGGGCGAAGGTGAGAAAAGCTCCCGTAGGGCGAGGGTTAGAGCACTTTGTCTTATAAGTTGGTTTCTCTCGTCAAGAGCCAATAAACCTATTTCTGCTATGTTTAGCGTAATGTTCATATATTGTTGCTCCATAGCCGGCACAGAAGAAAACAGATGTTTTCCAAAAATGCGCTTGGTCCGACCATATTTTTAAAGAGCAAAATAAATGTTTCCCTGTTGTCCAGCACGTAGCACGGGCCAGTGGCACAGGGATACGCATGAATACCTGGGATAACTAACAGAGGTGCGGGATTATCGGCACTTTAGAGGTTAGGTTGTGAAAGGTGATGCAGAAAGTTGTCGCGACGGATTCAGGACAATATACTTTAAAGCAAAAATTACAAAATGTCACAAGTGAATTCCATGGGACATGTGCTTAATGAATAATTCCATACATTTGAAAGAATGTCGAGATTCGTGAACTCGTAGGTCGAATGAGGTCATGACGCGTGCCCCCTGTTGACCCCCAAGGAGTTTCGGTTCCACCGTAAATTTTCGCATGCAAGTTACCAAATCAATACCCAATTGTGTGTAGACATAGATATCAATTAAACACAAAAAATGAAGCGGGCAAACATTGTTTGATCTTGACCTGACGTGAATATCATGAGGTAGAAAAATTGTATGTCATCATTTTTTTGTTCTCTCTCTTTCTTATTATATATGCCTTTCACTTTACCCTCATATATCTTTTCATCATTGCAATATAATGACAAACGTAGTTGGCTGTTTGAACTAGGTAGACATGAATTTTCGCTGGCCTTTAGCTTGTGGCTCCGTGACCTGACGGTCACACAATTTGACAAATCGAAATCAGGAGCAAGTATAACCCCAAAAATCTGAGTGTAACATGCCTTGGTGACAGGGGCGGATCCATAATTTTTATTGGAGGGGAGGGCAACAGGTCCGAGGTGCGTATTTTTCGACACCTGACGGGGCACTGGTAAAATTGTTTTGGTGTGTTTCAATAATTAGTTATTTTGACGCGCTGCATTTTTTCCACGACAACCTTGCCGTCGCTGATGACCACATGTGGTCATCAGGGTCGGCAAAGTTGTCGTGGAAAAATTGCAGTGTCGCGTCAAAACCACATTATTGTAACACACCAAAACCATTTTGTCACTGCTATGGTTTATGAGTGCCCTCCATGGCTTTGGGGGCGCCCTCCTCAGATTCTGGGTGTACCTCATCGCGTTTGAGAGCGCAATTCCTAGTGTCGAAGACACCCTTCCGAAGTTCTAGATGTTTTTCGGACATCGGGGCGCCCTCTCCGGAATTGGTGGCGCCCTCAATGGGTTTGGGGGCGCCATATATGGGTTTGAGGGCGCCCATAGGGGCGCTTCAGTGCCTCTGAACATTATTGTCGGTGGTTATTACTTGCCAGTTAGAGTGCCTTCCATTTAAAAAGTAAGAGGGCATGGTGTGCATGTTAAGTTTATGACGCTGATGTTTTATGCTATCAGGTGTGTCCTGAGTTTCACAAAAGTTAAATTTAAGTCAAAATTAATGTTGTATTTCTCAAACATATACTTATGATGACATTCAATGTTATTTCATTGTTCAATATTCTTCAACACGATTTTGTGCTGGGTCCCTCCTTTTCCCATAAAATGGTAAACATGCATTTTTGGCATGTACATAGAAATATACTATCGCGATCCTTGTGGTATGTACGAACAAAATGTGCACACCTTCGTGTTTTCGCTTAACCATTTTGATCTCTGTATCTGAACATTATATGCATGTATCTGATGTATGTATGTATGTATTATGTATGTATGTTATGTATGTTACACTGTACAGCTGATATAGTATGTACTTCCTTTTTAGTTTTCTAAGACTTCATCTAATTTACTTCTGTGCAAACGCAAATGACTGATATAAGGGAACATGTGTACCTACCTAGGTAGGTAGGTACCACGTTCCTTCATGTCTACTGAAGTGAAGTTAGATGAGTTTTAAAACTAAAAATGAACATACATATTTAACAGACTGTACATAATGCCTACTATACTATGCTTACGTTGATCACTGATCAGGTTAACTTCAATTTATGGAAAGGTGAATATATGCATCTAATTCAGTTATAAATGTATTAAATACTACTCCATTCAGAAATAGTTTTGATTCTGTATTCCAATCTTTTGTTCCATGACATTTTATTTTTAGTCTCCCTTTTACTTTTTATTGACAAGTTTTTTGGTTGCATTGAAGGGAATGTTTCAACTTTTTAAACATGGGCTCCACCGCAGAGGGACGGGGGGTGACATGGGGACGAGTACCCCAGTTTTTGGGACTTTTAATTTTACGCCCGGTTGTTACATGGAAAGAATATAGGTACTTCAGGATGCCTCTGTCCCCCTCCCCATTTTTCGGAACGTGGCGGAGTTCTTGCTTTTACAAGTTGTCAAATATACCCGGGTTGTTGTTGAAAATATAGAGTAAGTGCTGCCAAACGCGATGATGATATTTGTTTTTCGAAAAGTCACTTAACTTTATAGAAGTATAAGGTTTTTAAATTTGGACATAGTAACGTCATTATTGAGCTACTGTGAGCCATAGAGAAAACCTTTACGCTGCCAAATGACATATGGCACATCTTCAGACATTTCACGTCTTAAATTCAAACTATGGCGCTTGTTTTTATCGGCAGTCGCCAGTGGGGAAGCGATCTGAGCGCAGGGCAGGATTCCTGTCTTCTGTGTCGGCTGACCCGCGTTCAAATCCCTGGGCGGTCCGCTGAAACAGTCGCCCGGCCCCCATATAATAACCCTCGGAACAGGGTGAGAGCTCCAGCACTATGATCCCAAAGAGGATGCGGTGCTTGGTCCACAAACCAAACCAAACCAAACCATTCGTAGTGGGTAATCCTGAATTCCTAGCTAAGGTTGGAGAAATACAGGTCGTCCGGGTTCCCAGGACCAAGAATCTTGAAGTGGCTCCCAGCCAATCAGCGGTGGCACTTGCATAGACCCCATTTTGCAAATTCCAAACTAAATTGCTTAAAAATGATTGATAAGTTTCTTGGTCTGAAAGGCTAAATTTTGGGAAAATGGTCTTAGTAAATTGTATTTACCAATAACTGCCAAGAATAATGGCTATCTTAGTTCAAAACACATATCAAGGTGAAACACTCACTCTCTTGAAGCGAAATTGTAATAAACTGTTATTTTTTTATTATTTTTTTAGTTGACTCTAGTATGAGTAAAGCACTTTACACGTATAAGTCGATAGAAGCAGCCATTTTTACAAACTTAATGCATAATATAATGGCCACCCTCGGGTCAAGATCATGTCACATAAGATCCATTTATTTAGTTTATTTATTTAGAATTAACAAAACATATTACCATTTACCAGACACAGTTTGAGCTCATAAAGTACAGCGGTGGCTGTGATTTGTCTTGTATCTTGTCAGTAAAAGCAAAAACGTACGATAATTTAAAAAATGGTCATCAGTCAAAAAACAAATATATTATTTTTAACATTTTTGTTTTTTGGTGTCATCCATACTTGTTTATCTTACATGTATTCCTTTTTTGCTAAATATCTAAACAAAATGTGGAAAACATTTTTTGGGGGGTCAAAATCCCGAAATGTTGATAATCTGAGATAGACATTTCACATAGGAAAAATGCCAATTCCGATTATTTTAACGTTTTTCATCTTAGCTTTTTTTCACATTTCTCTATGTGTTCCAGTAGACAATATTTAATCTCGTTCTGTGACAGTTTCTGCCTAAAAACTCTGTTGAGTTGATAACTAGAATTACTATGGATTTCAAACCCCGTGAGAACCCGTTTTTTGGCGATAGCTTGTTGAGAAATGGCCGAATCCGAATTAAGTTTTCGCACAGTCTATTTCAGCCCAGGCACCGATTTCTGTCCATATAGCCTGTTAACAAAAAATCAAAACTTATGGTACTTGCCATTGACTCGTAACGTTACGATCTGCTCGGTAGCCCATTCCACAGCAGAGGCTATCGTGACCTAGGTTGTGACCTCAAAAGCACGTGCTGTCTTATCGTCGTCATCGTCGGTAGTCACGTGCTGTTTAGGTTACAACTCACAATCTACGTCATGGTAACCTCTACTGTGGGGTCACTGTGAATTAATAGAGCTTAGTGCTTGTGCGAGGAACATAGTTGTCAAAATTAACAAACTGTGAATTGAAATTAACACTGTGAATTGGTTAACCGAGCAAATCTTAACGTTACGAGTCAATGACAAGTACCGTAAGCTTTGCTTTTTTGTTAACAGACTATACGGACAGAAATCGGCGCCTTGGCTTAAATAAACTGTGCGAAAATTTGATTCGGATTCGGCCATTTTTTTAACAAATTATCGCCAAAAAACGGGGTCTCACGCGGTCTGAAATCCATAATAGTTCCATGACAGGCGGTATTCTTGGGCGAACCTTCGTCTCTTCATCTCTTTATCCACTTAGGAGATTCCGAAGGGCGGGGACCCACAGCATTTACTGGAGAAAGTTGTGCGTGCCAGTCGTCTCTCCATTTCGCCCCGGACCGCGAGCTTCATCTGTCAGCTGATCGGCTGCGGCCGAGTCGCCAATGATGGCGCGACCGTGACAATCAAAACCGGTCAGACCAAATGGATAACTACATTTGTTCTGAGCGTTTGACAAGGTAAAAGTAAACAAATATGTTAAATTGTGTTTGTGTCATGCCAGTGGCGTGTGTTCATTACAACATAATCAAGTGTGTGATAAAGAAGTCGATGTCGGGCAGGACTGTGGACTGCGGAGTCGATCGGTTTTCAGGTTACTCTGACTCAGACTCCAACCCTTCTGAGAGGACTCCGACTTCTACTCCGACTTCGAGATCGACTCTGGCCTTTAATTGGCTGAATCTATTAATGCCAACAGGCACGAGAAAAAAACGCCCATAGCAAAAATGATCAGTTTCAAGATTGGAGATCACTTGATGGAAAATATAGCAGTTCAATCAAATGGATAGACATTGCATGACATTGACTTTGGATTGTATAGTTTAAAAAATCACAAAGCTACCATCGACATGAATATTAAAAGCAATAATTAAATGTTGTAGTTAATGAATGAGACAACGCTTAATTCGTCTGAGTAGTGAGTAGACTTCACGCCACTTAAAACCGGATTTGTTTACTAATTGATTTATCGTGATCGTTGCTTAACCGCCATTGACGGGGGAAGGAGAATATCGCTCCATGACAAACTTTCGCAATAGCTCAAAATTAATTAGCGTTATCAACGTTGAACTTTGAGTACCTTCTTTTACATCAATTGTATGTCTGCTTTGCAAAAATAAAGCAATTTAATCGATAATTTTCAAGATATGGCGAATTTCGTGACGTTAATATATACCAGTTTGACGAAACAATTGGCTAAACAACATTTTGTGCACCATTCATATTTTGAACAAATTACAATCAACAAACGTCAAAAGACTATTGACTTGACCTATGACTATATGACTTCGCCTATCAGTGGGCTCAGTGGGCTGAACAGATAATGCAGTAAAATATAGCACATGGCAAGGGGTACAAAATGACTGTATCTCGGATTTTTAACATTTTTTGACCCCCTTAATATTTTTGTATCGGAAGAGTATCCAAAAAGTCCAACTTTTCAAAGATTTTACAAATCGGAATAGGTATTAGAGATGAATATATGGGCGCCAATTCCCACACCGAATTTAAAAACAATATCATCGTTGGCTGACTTATGGATTCTAAAATATGAGGGTAGGTATTTCATGCCGTATTTTTTATTGAAATTTATTCTTTTAATGACCAGCTAAGCTACGAATAGATAAAGGTCACAACTGCATTTTGGAGGCGAAACCGGTCAAGAAACATACCTTTTTCATTTTTAGATTTAGCAAATAACGAACATTTCGAATTTGGACATTATGTGACCTGAGCTTGACATTAACTTCAGATAAATGAGGTGGTAATATTACTAGTGCTGTCGAATTTTACGCGTAAAATATTCATTAAAACATGTTTCGCCTGACTTTCGTAGATCTTTTGCGCATAGCGACCTTTTGTGACCAGACCTTGACCTTTGCCAACAAGCCACTTTAACTCATGCAGGATGTGTAATACACCTTTAACCCTATTCTGGAGGATGCAAAGTATACGAATCTGTCGGGGGGGGCTTATTCCGGCCCCCCCCCTTCAGATCTCCGCTGCATAGGAGCTAGAAACATGAAAACTTGGTGGTGACTAAGGCACAATGAACTCTATTGTGTCAAATTGGTTGGTGACCTTGCGTCATTATCTTCAAGCGTCAATGACGCATCAAAAATTATTTTTGTTCAAAACATGATAGTTTTCAGAAACCTTGCCATATATCTCGAAACTATGGCAGCTAGGAGAATCACGAAAAATCACTTTAAAGCGTTTTTAATTGTCTTTTCACCCGTAAGCATCAGAAATACCTCAGGTTAATGGTTTGGACTGTAGAGGGCATAAATGTTTAAAAACCAGTTTTTCAGCAAATGTTGTTCGTTAATTAACTTGTTTATCTAAAGTATATACAGCACTTATTTTGACCATCGTGTTTCTCTCGTCATTGCAGTTCGAATCATATCAATTTTGTCAAATCGAAAATTTGACCCCGGGCCAGGGTCAAGGTCAAGGTCAAGGTGACGTAAATCGGTCAAAATGCATATCAAAAGACGCGTATTGGCAAGACAAACATTTTGAGACCATTTGTGAGTCTCTATGATGTTCTTGTCACGAGTTATTGCTAAAAAAGGTGTAGTGACCGTTTAATGACCATTCAAAAGGTCACCGTCTAAAAAAATCATCCTTTTTCATCAAAAGGCCTAGAATGACTTAATACTGAAAGTAATTGGATTGAGCAATGTATTAAACCCCGTTTTCAGTTTTTTCACCTATACTATATTGGAAGTTAGCATTTGACCTGACATCAGGTCATCAGAATATTTAGATATCACCCTTGAAATTTTAAACACCTTTTATTTGGCATGTTTTCTCTAACATATATTGCCGTTTTTATTGTCTTGAAAATAAAAAAACTTGCATCATTTTGTAAAAAAATTAAGTTTTTCAAAAAAAAATGATTTTCAAAATTCCAAAATTTTGAAATTTCGAGATAGCCATCTGAAGAACAATCGATTCTCTACCGATTGTCTGTTTTCTAACACTTTCCCTTCAACACACAACTATCTCCATGAGGTGACTTAACCATGCAAAGATTTTGTGTCAAAACGCGAACACGCCCCCCTAAAAACTGTCCTGACCGCCCTCCTAATCGATTCAATTTGGAAAATAAGTAACACGCAATTCCGATGCGCCAATGAATGTTAGGTTAAAGCCAGCAAGTTTGAAGATTCTGAGTTGAGTTATGAATGACCCGTACGCGAAAAACCTCAAGGGGGGTCGATTCGCCCCCCCCCGACAGTAATAGGGTTAAGAGCACTTTGGTGATAATGGTCGCAATCGAAGGCTTTCTATGGAAAGTATGGCTCATACACTCAAATACCTCAATTTTGACCTTTGACCTGACCGTGACCAGGCATGAACAGGCATGACCGTGACCAGGCAATTTGAAGAGAGAAAAAAAAAATCATATTGCTTGAGATGCGTCTCGTTGAGAGCTTTCCAATACCGCCTTGCGCGTCTTGATACGATCATTAATTGTTAAGAAGATAACCAAGGGGGCGATATTCGTCCTCCTTAGTCAATGGCATTCGGCTGAGACCCCAGTGAAATGTGGGTTAAATTCCTGGCGGTGGCATTTTGGATCTGCATCTGACGATAGACCCTAGGGTCTCTTTTGCCTTACCGTGGTATACTTACAAATACCTCATGATTGAACATCTTTGATTGGCGATGGAATCGAACTAAACTAAGTCGAAGGGGCACGATTTATCTAGTCATCGCCTTCGGTGGTTCACTCAAATACATCTAAAAAATACTTAGCCCATGCGCTGTCTACAACTGACAACCAGAGTCGGAGACGGCAAAATTTTACCAGTTCCGAACTGGCAAATTATTATCAGAGAGAGTTGAAAGAAGTGCCTAATCTAAAACCTTACTTCTGTGATTTAACGTAGTAATATTCCAATAAGTTCCAGATGATAAATGCATTGCGCCAAATATTGCCGTGTTTGATTTCGTAAATGTGTGCTGCAGATACTTTAAATATTCTAGCCTTCTTATTTTCTGACTCTTCTTCTTTCCTCATTCTTGTTGTGAAGCTGGAGTGAACAAGGCGAGATTATCTGCCGATTTGTTGGTGTGTTTGGGTGTTGTGTGAGTGATTTTCATGCGTTTCAGAATCGGTGGGCATCGGTTCCGTTCGGTAATTATTATGCTGCTGGTAATGGTATCGAAAGACAGTCATTAGAGAAGAAGATAGCAGTCGGAAGAAGATCATATCAAAGATGGCATGCAGAAGAGACATTTCGTAAGAAACAAAATACTATATTTACATATTGCGGGCATTCCCAAAACCACTGAGCTAAGCCGAGATGGGGAAGCATTGCGATAACACATACACAGACACGTCGAAGGCGGGGGCTCCACAGCTAAAGGTATGGGTAACTGTAACATGTCCGTCACTTCTCAGCCACATCAAATGGTACTTGTTTCCATTGTATTACAGGCTCTCACAATAAAGTACCTTGAGGTGACGATCAAAACGAACACATCAAAAGACCCTCTACTGGTAACTATAGGTACTCGCGGTATCCGACATATTTAATACACGGAGGACGACACATCCAAACATTACCTTTGGATCAGACATTAACGAAACAGCACAAATCATCGCAACAATTAAAATCAACAACAGCTTGGCGTCCAGGTACGCCGCGTTCGAGGCACACTTTTCATCCCCACTCTCACTGCCAGCACGCCCGCCGCGTCCAGCCAAACAAGGAAATAAATAGACGAAATACCTTAGAACAAAACAACAACGGTGCGGGCGGAGGGAATGGGACGGCCGAGAGGCGCCGCTGGCTCCGCGCGCTCCCACGGCGGTGGGATCCGTTTGTACGGTCAACAGGACGGAAACGTTTGCGCGAGCGGCACGGATGAAGCATAAATATATATACAGGCCATGCACCGGTCCATATCACAAGATACCAGCCGACGCGCGGAGAGCGGCGAGAGGGGCAGCAGCTGCAGTTCCCCGCCGGCGATCTCTGTCGCCACGAGGCTCGCGACGACTCAGCACCGGGTGGGACGTGCCGAGAGAAGCCACCCACCGTGGACACCATCTGGTACACATAGCGCCTCAGGCCCAACCCCGTGAAGCCCCCGTGACGCCCCCGTGACGCCCCGTGACGCCCTGGTGCTCCTGTAAGGGAGTGCAGGCGGCCTGGCAGTCAACCGAGCCATATACCGGGCGGTGGTCTGGCTTCCACGCCACCCGCCAGCCTAGCCGCCGTCTGGCTTTGTTCTCTGACCCAGTTCGCCGCTGGTGCCAGCAACGGCACCGTCGGGCGCAGCGCCGTCGCTAGGGGGCGCTGCGGCCGACGGGCCGCTGTCGCCAGTGTCGACTGTCGACAGAAGTCGTCTCCCCTGGCCCTGACTCCCAGCGGCGGCGGCCAGGGCGGGCCGGACGGACCAGCCCATGCCACGGCGGCGGTGCGGCGGGCTCCGCACCCTGCGGCCAGAAGTGTCACACCGATGTGGGACATCCGCTTTCCACCGGAGTGGGCAGGCGGCGAGGCTCCGGCCGCCGGTGCGGCGGAACCAGCCGCGCGCCACCAGTGAAACCCAATGGAACCAGCTGCGTTATAGAGTCGATGTGATGCTTGAGATGCAGTAGATGAGCGAGTTGTTTCGCGTGTAGATGTGTACCTAAAACGTACATACTTATTTTAGACTTTGAGTCTGTAGAGGGAGCGTTAAGTGTTGAGAGCCAGCGCTCGAGGTATGAATGAAGCTCTTCGGAGAGGAGGAGAGGAGTTCTGTACGCAGCTGATGGCTCAGGTACGACGCTATTCCTTCAAAGCCAGCACCATTCCCGACGCTTCGGCTGCTATATCTCCTCCGATCGCTTCACTCACACCCGTCCCGTGCCCCTCGTGTCAGTTTCCGACCCCACTCATCCATCTCCTCCACCCCTCTCCCCGGCTCCTCCGACCCTCTCGCCGCCGGCTCACCAGGTGACGTCAGGCCTGACTGGTTCGGACCTCACGGCGCATGCGCTCCGGCCGCCGCCGCGCGCCGCGAGGCCGTCGACCCAGATTCAGCAGCCGGCGGATCCGACTGACCCACTTGGGAACCAGAACACTTTTGGTGTTAGCTGGCCGGCTGGTGCGGCCAGCACACGGACCGTCGCACGGCTCACCGCAGAACTCGTCCGCAAACCGTCCCCGGTACCGCCACCGGCGCTCCGCCGGGACCTTGTCGGGTCAACGGGGGGCTTACTCCGCGGAGAGCCGCAGGGGAGGGAGTCGCGCGACAGGTGGCGCTGGGTGCTCGGAGCCACTGACCCGCCAGTAGGTCGGCGGGCACGGCCGGCAGCCAGGCTTTCTCCTTCTGGTATCGGGCGACGACCGACCCGCGGCGCCGCCGCGACAACCTTGAAAGATGGACGCGCGCTCGCCACATCCGTCCGCATTGCACGCCGCCCGAGAGACGAACCTGGCGCAGACGCGGGCGCACTGCGCCGCACCTGTCCGCGCCGTCACCGGTCGTCAGTACCTCTCAGTTGTCAGTCCCTGCTGATGCGCTTGTGGATGTTGTAGTGCTTGATGAGGTGCGCCTTCTGGCGGAACGCCTTCCCGCACGTCTCACACTTGAAGGGCTTCTCGCCGGTGTGCGTGCGCAGGTGGACCTTGATGTTGGACTTGTTGAGGAAGCCGCGGCTGCAGATGGTGCAGCGGTGCACCAGCCTGTCCTTGGTACCCTCCGTGGAGATGGGCATGGAGATGATGGGCCGGCGCTTCTTGCTGCTGCTGCTGCTACTGAGCGGCTCAATGGAGTAGCTGGGCGGGCTGAGGTACCAGCGTCGCTGAGCCGCTGCTGGGCTGAGTGTTGTGCAGCAATGCCGTACCCAGGCGGCGGCGGCGGCCGTGCACAGCCGCCCGAACGGCGCCGCGCCCCGTTACCGGACGAGAGCTGACGCGATGGTGTGTGCCCGGCTGCGGCGGCTGCTGCGCCTGTCTGTACGCAGCGCCCTGCGAACTGGCGCGATCCGGCGGCCTTCCAGTCGGCATGCCAGCGCGGTCGCTGCCCAGGTCCATGCTCTCGGGCACGGCGAGCTGCGGGTCCACCATCGCGTTGCCGATTATGGCGGCGAAGTCGTCGTCGACGATGTCGGTGGGCAGGTACGTCTCGATGCCGCCGGCCTCTGCCGGCTTCATCATCACCGACTCGCACACCTCGGTCTTGAAGTGGCGCGGCTCTGGCAGCGACTCGGGCAGCTCCCCCATGCCTGCCGTCGTGGTGGACACGATATCAGGCGTGCCGGGTCCCGGCTCCGGTGCCGGGTAGTAGCTCGGTGAGCCAGCTGGCTCCATCGAGCTCCCGACAAAATCGCACTGCGTCAGCGCCTTCAGTGGCGGCACTGGCTTCAGCTCGGCGAAGCTGGACGAGGAGGCGGCACATGCTAATGCTGCTGAGGAGGACGGCGCCGGCGACTGTGACCGGAAGATGGTTTCGAGTGCCGACTGCAGGCCTGCCTTGCTGTCGGTCGCCTCGTAGCCGAAGTCTTCCTGGCTCCATGCCTGCACAGAATCGGGCGACGTTTGCGGGTACAGCTTCATGGTGCGGTGCTGGCGAACGAGACGAGATCAGATTTCCAACGGACGCGTCGACGACGGTGCATGCTCAAAGCCTGAAACACGCAGGGGCACGGCGTTAGACCACTGCGGAGGTGTGGTGTTGATACAGACGCAGCGCGCGAGCAGTGTTATACAGACACGCAGCACGGGCACGGTGTTAGACAGATGCAGACGATGTTAAACAATGGTGTCGGATCGCTTTAGACCACGGCGCTAGACAGGCACCCGGTGGAGCCACAGCGTTATGGAGAGTTTCAGATATGCCACGACGCTAGACGATAGAGAGCTGTGGAGCGAGTTTTGTGTTGGAATACACCGAACTGTGATGCTGTGATACACCGAACTGTGGTATGATCACTCAGTCCCAGTGTCGAAATATTTTGTGGGAATGTGATTCATCCGAGTTCCGACTGAGCCTCGCCAGGCTCGGCAGCGCTCATTTCACAATATTGACTCCCGGTCCCGTTTCTGAGATCCTCCGGTAATTGCACACAGTTGCACTAGTCCGAACTCTGCGTGGTGGCCTTCACATGAATCACAGTCGCGTTCAGCTGCGTTGCAGCGACCTCGCCCTACAAACCACCGGGACACCCCGGTCAGTGACGTCACAATGTACGCACATGTCAAGGCCGGCGCGCAGATCTGAACAGTGCTCTGCGCGGCCCGGGGTGTGATTCTCCGTACTGGTGTCGTCACATATTCCCAGAGAGTCGGATGAGGTCACTGTTCAATGACCGGCGTACCTACGCAGCTCCTGCCCGCTCCGCTCCCGCACTGGGTTAGGGTCGGAGTTACGAAACTAGCCGCCCTGCTCGGCTCGGCTCCACCCGGCCGAGCTCCAGGAAGCTCATGTGACGACGCGGCACCGTTAGTGGCAGCGGCTGACTCAGAAGTAAAAGTGGACGCGCGCCGCGCCGGCCGCGCCGCCGCCGCGCCGCGCCACGACTGTCAACAGCGCGCCGCGGCGCCGTATGCGGCGCACGTGCGCCAGTCTTGCAGCGGGCGGTACCTGTGCCGGCCGGCGGCTATGTATAAAACATAGGCGGCTGTGGCTCAGAGGAAGACCATTATTATTCAGCGTCTGACGTGGGAATTTAGGCCGCGCGCGCGGCACGTGCGCTGGAGTCCCTCTGGACTTAGGGCTCCGGCGGACGCGGCGATACTCGTGATGGTTACAGACCACTGTCCGCTGAAGAATGGCGGTGCTGAGGTTTTCTCGAAACACCTGCAGAGACAGGTGCAGGTAGGTTCTCAGTGAAATAGTGGACTTTCTGACAGTTTCGACACAAAAACTGCACGTGTAGTCTGCAGGTGGCGCGGCCGATTGCAGTTAGAAATGTACGCTGATGGAGTACGGCCGTTTATATCCCTCTGAGTAGCCTTCCGGTAAGCTTTGCAAATTGCAGATATAAGCTTCCAGACAAAGGAAACACAGGAGTTGGATTAGGCACATATCTTAAAAACTTCGACGTCTTTTTAAAGACACGGCGCACACTGGAAATGCATATGTGCTTTTCCTGAACTGCACGGTGGCGTTTTAGCTTCGATGCATCCCTTTTGGTAGCACCACTGTCAGCTGAAGCTACAAACAGTGCTAACCGCGGGCCGAACAACTCGATAACATGTACTCTACTGGCCACCGGGAGAATAAGTTAAAACCATGAAATCGGCTACGCGTGCCTTTTCTGAGAATAAATCAGTTAAATGCTTGGTTAGGTCAAAAATGTATCGAGTCGCATAATGAATCCTAAGTTCACTACCGAGAAATGATGCTCAGTCACCAAAAGACACTACAGTGAAGCAACTTTTTAAAGCCTATCCCACACTTGCGTGGGGCCCGATTAAAGCGTGGGTTCCACTTGACCTTTTTCCAGCGGAAGCCGCTCCCAGCTCACGGCATCGACCGCTGTAATGTATTCCGCTCGTGCGCTCCTCTTTCGAAGCCGACACCATCACGCGCCGGGGAGTGCCTCGCTTCAGACGTATCTCGTCGATATCATCGTCGATAGCGACACACAACGTTATGCTGGTGGCTTGTGGAGGCCGAATCCTCACCTCTGCTATTGTCTCAGGAAATAAATCGACCTAGTTCCTGAACAATGTCATGGCATATAAAATGTAACATCATCCACGCACGAGCCCAACATACCAAACAACAACAACAACAACAACAAATGATTTGATGTAGATAGTGAAGCTTCACACATCAGTTCCTGAGCATCACAACTGTCGCATCTTAGTGGCGGCAAAGCTGGCTGGGATCTGTTCCTGGGCCGCTGTCGGCTGTATGCGATGGAAGTGGTACAAGTCTCTGCAGAATGTAGGTCCAGCCGTCTAAGTACGACAATCCCTGTTCCGCACAGATTCGCGGAATTACCTCAGCGCGACACCATTCGAATTCCCGTCTCGACTTGAGCCTGCTGCTTGGCTTGTTTGTAATCTTCCACACCGGATATACAGGGCACGGTTCCTGCTTTGGCCGGCAACGGCCTGAATAGTGAAATCACGAGATTCGATGAAAATAAAAATTCGGTACTGAGCAGTTGGTACCGGTAACGACCTAGTTGGGTCTGCTCTTCGATAAACTGTGTTGAAGGGCTCGGCAGAAGCCTTTTGTAAAAATAATGACAATTGTCAACTTTACCGGTAGATAATAAATACAATACTTGCTCCTGGCTGGGATTCTCTGCCATTTCCACCACAGCTTAAGCTCCAGCCATGGAAATCGGCATTACTCCGACAAATTGGCCCACGATGACTGGCTGGTCGCTGGCATCGGCAAGGCATGCCTCGGGAGTCCGCCTACGATTTCGCGCTATGTGGGGCAGAGAGCTCCAGTGAATGACGCCTGTTGCTGGGTGGTTTGGGGGCTCAGAGAACAGGTAGGAACTGGCGGGAACCCAGCATGAGTATCTTGGGCTTTCCTAATCTCACTATTGGGTGCTGATGTGTCAGCGACACAACAGCCCCTGGTGTTGGCTCACATACAGACATGTGTCAATGCGGGCCATCCTAGTAATTACTTTACTCGCTTTGATGCTCAAGCCTGGGCCAGCATAAATAATCAGCGGAGAGTTCGGTTTATCAGAATATTTACCCTGCTACTATACCCTGTCGACTTGAGGGCTATCTTTTACACCAACGCCCTTATTATATGAGGGCCGTGGTCTGCAACTGCAATACGCAGAGCTAGCATAAGGGGGCCGTTTGTGCGTTGATCTCCTGTACCAACGACCGAGGCACGTGAGCGTAGGTCATTAAAGCTCCTTTAATGGCACGCGCGCCATGTCAGGTGGGATCATAGGAGCCTGGCTAATCGGCCTCGTCGCGTCTTCCGTCGAAAAAGCCGCGGCCGGCGGCGGATAGCGGCGCCGGTTTTGAACGCAACGCAGGCGCTGATGCGTTGGGTTTTCGGAGTCAGCGGGCGTTGGGTCTGGCTAGCGTGCACGCCGTCCGTGAGCACCCAGCACCACACACTGTGCCACATAAACCGCGTCTGGTAGGACTGCACCCAACACACCACCACACCCCGACTGTGCCAGCTGGATTGAGCGGTCTGGACGCAACCACACGAAATCACACAAACGAGCGAACATGACCACGGCTCTGTTCTGAGTTTCCTTCGGAGCAGCAACCAAACATCGCTTCCCAACCAACCAATGTGCACTGCGTCATGGACAGCACAACCCTAATAATCACCCCACGCGCCCTGTGCCAGCTCAGCGTCTGGGACAGCAAACCAAACAGCCACACCCTGTGTCCACTAGACGCGTCTGGGACAGCCACCAAGACTACCACACCACTGTGCCACTCCGCGTCCTGGACCGAAACCAAGGGACATCCAAGCCACCCTGTGCCATCGCGTCCTTGGCACAGCAACCAAACAACGACGACGTTTCCCTGAGTGCAACCTGCGTCTCGCAGACACGCACAACCACACCGGGTTCCTGTGGCCACTTCGCGTCTGGACAGCCACACACAGACACCCTACTCTGGGCCTAGGGCAACCTGTGCCACTCGGCGTTCTGGACGCCGCACACCGAACACACCCACGGCCTCTGTGCACACCTAAGGCGTCTGCGAAGCAACCAACACGTCAACCGCCCTGTGCCATAGCGTCTTGGACAGCAACCCACCCAACACCCTCGTGCAACTAGCACCTCAAGCGTCTGGACAGCACCCAAACACCACACCCTGTGCCACTGCGTCTGGACAGCACCCAAACACCACGCCCTCTACCACTGTGCCCAGCGGCACCAGTTGGTATTGAGGCCTAGCGATGATGCCCAAAACACCACGCCCTCTACCGCTGCGACCAGCGGCACCAGTTGGTATTGAGGCCTAACGATGATGCCCAAAACACCACGCCCTCTACCGCTGCGACCAGCGGCACCAGTTGGTATTGAGGCCTAACGGCGATGAGACTGTCGTCATCTATCGCCGGGGCCTCCCACGCCGGTCCAAGCAGGAGAGCCGAATAACCTCGCCAGATGCCAGACTCGAACCCGTAACCCATATATTCCGATCCCAACTCTCTACCAGCCAGCATCGAACCCGGAACCCATAGATGCTGAGGCCCAGCACTCTACAGACTAAGCCAGTCGGACCGGCGCCGCGGCATTGGCTGATCACTTGATCAGTGATCAGCAGTCACTTGATCAGTGATCAGTGATCAGCGATCCGCAGTCTGACCCACTGTGACTGCACGCTGCCGATGTGAGCCGTCTCGTGAGTATGAGCGCGTGACTGAGACGCTGCCTCGTGAGCAGCCTCTACCGGCGTCTCCGGGTGGCAACTCGCCAGTGGCGGTGGTGCAGATGGGCTGCTTGGCATGGATCGGGGTCCTGCTGAGGGTTCCTCCGAACTCGGTCCGCCGGCACGCCTCCCGTTCCGGCTCGGTCCAGCCCGACCGACGCAGCACCCACCCGTAACTTTCTCCGGCCGATAAGAATGCATAATGGCGGGCAAACACGGCTTTGACCACTGGGAGCGACATTAGCATCTGCCCCGGCGGCGGCGGCGCACTGCGGCGACTTGCGACGCGGCCGGCCGCCGCCCCACTTCCTCGACAATAGCGGCGATCAACAGACGGGGCGTGGGCGCTGGCCGCGCGGCGCCGCACCGGCCGCACAACAATTCGCCATAGACGAAAGCGAAACGCGGCGGCCGCGCCGTCCACGAGACGTCCACGGTGCGCCGGCGGCAAAAAGTTGGCGCGAGCCGCGTCGTGCCGGCGGCGTGCACGGCTGACGAGCCATCAGGGTCGCCGGCGAAACTGCGCTCTGGAGAAACTCGCTGTGCTCCGCCGCCGGCGCCGGGAGCAACGCTCTGCGTCCGCCGACGTCCGCCGGGCCGCCGACGTCCGCGCCGCTGCGGCGTCGGCAATGTGGCCAACTCGGCGCACGCTGCGGGAAGTGGGGTCACGGCGGCGGCCGGCGGCGGTGCACGGGGTGGGAGGTCGCTGGGTCGAGAGTGGACTGTATAGGATGTGGTGTGACGAGGGCGATTGAGCGGACGTGGGGATCAGAAAGCGTCGGCACCACCGCTGCTTCCCGCCGTAAATCGCCCTGATGTCAGCGGCGATGTGGGGACGTGATAATGATCAGAGTCTAAGAAGGTTCACAGTGGATCCATGCTACATCATCTCTCACAAACCAGTGACGAATGCTTTATCAACTAAGACCACATGATAGCTCGAGATCACCAGATAAACTTACAACAGCCCTCTTAAGCCCCAGCGCGCCACTGCCTCCTGCCTCCCCTCCCCCGCTCCCCAGGCGGTCACGCCAGATGGGACGTTGACCCGCAGTGTGTTAGCAGTGGCCGGTCGGTACACACGCTGCCGGCGCAGATCTCAGCCACTGACAGCAACACAAGGCATTGTTTCCGCGCCGGACAGTGCCGGCGCCGCGCAAAAACGCGACTGCTATCGGCGGCCGCGCAGCACAAGCCAGGAAGGAGGAAAGCCGGCGCGTGGGAGCGGGCCGCGAGTGCGGCGTCACAGCAGAGCTGAGCTGCACGGAGCTGTGGCAGCCCTCGTAAGAGACAGCACGGAGCTGTGGCAGCCCTCGTGGGACGGCACGGAGCTGTGGCAGCCCTCGTGGGACGGCACGGAGCTGTGGCAGCCCTCGTAGGAGACAGCACGGAGCTGTGACAGCCTCATGAGGAGACAGCACGGAAGCTGTTGGCAGCCTCTGTAGGAGACAGCAGTTGAGCTGTGGCAGCCCCTCGTAGGAGACAGACGGAGCTGTGGCAGCCCCGAAGGAACAGCACGGAGCTGTGGCAGGCGCCCTCGTAGGAGAAGGTACAGAGGCTGTGGCCAAGCCCTCGTAGGAGACAGCGGACGCTGTGGCTAAGCGCCTCGTAGGAGACAGCAGCGGATGTGTTGGCGCCACTCGTTAAGGAGACAGACACGGCGCTGTGGCTAGCCTACGTAGGAGAAGCAGGAGCTGTGGCGGCCGCTTCTGTAGGAGACAGCACGGGCTGTGGCAGCCTCGTAGGAGACAGCACGGACGCTGTGGCAGCCATCGTAGGAGCAGCACGAGAGCGTGGGCAGCCTCGGTAGGAGAACAGCACGGAGCTAGATGAGCAGCCTTCGCTAAGTTTAGACAGCACGGAGCCGTGGCAGGGGCCCTCGTAGGAGGACAGGCACGGAGCCGTGGCAGGGGCCCCGGAGGGACGGCACGGAGCCGTAGCAGCCCCGCCGGTAGGACGGCACGGGGACGTGGCAGCGCCCGGTAGACGGCACGGGGACGTGCAGCCCCCGGTAGACGGCACGGGGACGTGGCAGCGCCCGGTAGACGGAACGGAGCCGTGGCAGCCCCCCAGGAACGGCACGGAGCCCTGCCAGGGGCCCTGGTGGGGCCCTGGGGGACGGCACGGAGCCCTGGCAGGGACCTCGTGAGACTGTGACGGTGCTGCTTCACTGCTGCAGTGAACTAACTAATTAGCGTGATTCTGTGGGTTTAACGGCGCGGTACGGACGCGTTAAGTCTTACCGGTTCTGTCCAATTATGGGCTATTAGTGAGCGGAAATTACTATGTGCACTAACCCAGAACACAGAAACTAGTTCCGTGAGACAAGACCTCACATCATGAAGGTGCAGTGGGATTACTGCGTGGCATTGCCCACTGAATGGTGAGGCCTCTGTGAATGCATGGCGCACGTTCTGGGCCGCTCATTTCCGCACTGAGCGGATTCCGTGACCCTGCCGCCTGTGAGGCGCAGGAAACGGCCTTCCCGTGTAGTTACCTGCGCAATAGCCACCATCAACCTCTTGAAGTCATCTGAGCGGTCATAGTTCTGAAACCGGAGCAGGGCTGGGTGTCACACAGGGGTCTCGGGACAAATACATACAATGCACGGGGTCTCAAGCCTGATTCAGAGGTCACACAAGGTTCTCCACGCAGAGACAAACAGTACACGGGAGTCCATATTTGGGGCAGAGGTCTCACAGGGTTCTCAGTACAAACGCAGAGTTTTAAGTCAGAGACAGACGTTACATTGGTTTCTCTCAGTACAGACACCTGAAATACGTGAGGTTCCCATTTCAGGGCCAGATAATACAATAGGTCTTTGATCAAAGGTGGGCGATATGTAGGGTTCTTAGTGGAGAGACGAGTTCATACATGGCTTCCCGTTCATAAATAGCTCGGGTACACTGGGTCCACGGTTGGTTGAGGAGAACTGAGGTCTGGGTCCGCGGTCGGTTGAGGAGAACTGAGTCACGGAGGTACTCTCTTGTCTGCCCGGTGCAGTCTCGGAGTTAGTTTCCTGTGCGTCGCGGCGGTCCCCCCGCTCCGGGCTCAGTCGACAGACGGGTTGGCACCTGTATACCGGCAGTTCCTATAGGTACTGCCGGTATACAGGGCGGCAGTGGCGGCAGTACCTATAGGTACTGCCGCCAGCAGCAGCAGCGCAAGCAATGTCTGCACTGCCGAAGGACAACGTGCTGCTGTAAGGGCGAATCCAGAGGCTATGGCACCACGAAAAGGTCCTGAAACTATTACTGCCCTCCCCCAAAACGGCATGACGGCTGACGTCCCACTATCCCCCTCTCTCCCGCTCAACAACTTTTCTTAAAATACGCCACTGGATCCGCCCCCTCAAGCCTACGGCTAGAACTGCCCTTGTGCTGCTGGATTGGATAATCATCGGTGACTTTGCGGCAATGCTTTCAGTAAGCTGTATTGTTAAAATGGAAGGAAGGCAGGATGTTCTGCAAAATGTATTTTAAGCTCGTGATTTTATCGAACGGCAAAGCACATTGTGACTTGAGTTACGTACAGATTTTCCTTACGGTAGCGCAAAAATGTGTGCGACAGAATGCATGACATTTCATGAAACGATTATCGATTAAAATATCACACTGCTTTTTAACATGGCAAATATGTCGTAGATAAATGTAAAATGATAAGAAATAAGCTTTCAGCATGGTGTTGATCTGACGATCATTAAGAAAACGCCTCGTAAACTCGAACACTCGATGAGCTAGGTGAGTTTTTCACCAAATGCCGGTCAAACTGCGATAAGCAGCCAAAACCAATGACCGTGCAAAAAGTCGTCAGTGGAACCTACTTCTTTATCAGCCATCGACGGGGCTGTTTTTGATAGCGCCGCAACATGCACAGCCAAGGCGTAGCGTGGCTGTGCCAGGCCCGACCGCCCGGCACCGAGCGGCGGCCTCGATAGCTACCCCACACTCTGAGGTGCGCAGGTCTTAGGTGGACCCGATAACCAACTCACAGTCAACGGTACGCAGGGGACGCACGCCTCGCAGACTGTTCGGCATCATGTTCGTGTTCATCATGTTTGCATCATCACGGCATAACTTCTACGGTGCTAACGCACTAGGCTGTGTGTGTAGCTCGTCTGCTTCGTCCTCGTCTGCCAGTATCACGAGCGCGTCGGAAGACCTGCTCCTTGCTCCGGGACGATCTACCACCTCTTCTGAGTCCGTCAAACCCACGTAGCCGGCGGGTCATCCCGGTGACCCTATTTCTCTGTTACCAAGAGAGCACTCCCTGACGCCTGGACTGATCCATCACCTAATACCAGCGTGGCATAACTGCCACCAACCACACACCACTAAAACTCCGTCCCAGTCGCCGGGAAATCATTCCTCGTAAATCCCAGCGTCTCATGGTCGATCACGGGCGCGCCCCCACCGGCCAGTGAGAAACCGTGCGCCACGACGCGAAAGCCGGCTCTGCATAGAGTCGCTCGCGATTTCCGACCGAAGGGTGGCCACGCCGGTCGATAACGCGTAATGATTCCCGAGATCCTCCGCGACAATATGGACGGTCGAGGGTGTTGTAAAGAGCTGCCATAACGGCGACGGATTGGTTTTTATCACGCGAGCCTTCCGCAGTGAGTGACGATTAAGGTGGTCTACATACCGGACTTCTCTGCCTGTGAGTCGCTCAGTAGTACACGTTAATAATCCATGTGGGAACTAGGTGTCACAGCGCACCCATTGATGTTACAATCGCAGGACGACTTGTGAACGAATTTGTGTACGTTGCTTAGGGAATCGGAAACAACTAGAGCAGTCATTGTCTAGCAACAAGCCAAATTGAATGCCTTACTAATCGTTTATCTTTGTTAGAGTTCCGCCCGAGTCCCGACGCATGGTTCCCATCTTTGACAACCACAAACCGCCGAGGAGGCACAGTGTAGTTTGTACAGTCATTCAGAGTGTTTCATGCGCCGTTACGCTCCGAGCCTCAAACGTCCCCGGTATGTCTGCGCTGCACCGCCTGCGTGTAGCGTTGGTCCACTTTCCACGGTGAGCTTGGAGGCTATCTCGGGCACTGTATGTACAGACGGCTTGTCTGAACTGGCAGGTGCTGTTAAACCACCACTGTTACTGGGGAATCTGAACTATGCGCTATAGAATAGCGCGATAGCCCGGAAGACCACGTTTGAAACTAGCTCATTATTATGGTATGCTCGTGTGAACGGTTCGGGAAATTATGCTTAATTTGACCATTAGGGAGGACCGGTGGAGAAGAACAATGCCAACAAGGCCGGCGCTTGATATCGGAGCGAGGGACCCAGTAGCGGGCTGGTATAACATACAATGGCGGTTATATAGACCAACTGTTCGGCCCCAGATCGTAAATGACCGGGTTTTAGGGCGATAGGCATCGGACCGAATGAGCCTAGTTCGACTCTTGGGAGCAAGCATATGTATTAGGAGCTAAAAGCTCCTAGCATGTTGATTTCTAGCTACAGTAACCATCGACTAAACAAAGTCGCCTTTGCCTGGCGCTATCCACCCACAGCTGCTATACAAAAGCCTCTCGTTTGCTTTGGCAATGCCAGGCTGACGCAGTTCTGCTGCACTGCACAACACAAGCCGGAAGGGGGAGATGTAACTCACGGTGGGCCGCCCCACACCACGCGCCAGGCAGAAGGCATACCCTGCGGCAGTGGCAGGTCCCGGGCCACGGCGCCGCGTGCATCCAGCGGCCTCAACAGCTGGCGGTGATATTCTCTTCTGACCAGATACGAATCGCACCACCCGCACCAACGCCTGCCGCTGCGCCAACATCCACGCGCCGCCGCGCCGCACCGCCGCAGGCATATCCGCGCGGTTTCCGTCAGGAGTGGGTGCGCAGGAGAGGAGGTCTTTGTATGGACGGTAATGAGTGAAGTGAGATCAGGAGGGGAGCAGTGGGAGGTACAGGTGTGTACCGTGCACCTGTGCGCCGGAAGGCGGGCAGCAGCTGCAGGGAGGACGAATGCAAACGGGGCGGAACCAATGGAGAGCGGGAAATGTAAGGTAACTACGTGTAATGTGGCCTGGTCGGATCGTGCCGGAAGACTGGTTCTGACAGGAGGCTGAGATTTGACCGTTGTGACATCATGTTTGAATCTAGAATTAGATTAATCATGACGTGAGACATGATTAGTCATTCGACGTAGTCGGCTGGTGACAAGTTAATGGTGCTGTGGTATGCAGTCGACAAGAGAGGCACATTACGACCACGGAACGAGTTTCCTATTCAAATGACGGGGCCACTGCCCCACCAACTTTTCGTTTGACCCCACCAGCTTTGTTTGTACCCCACCGACTTTGGTCAGATTTTAAGTTTTCCTGACGTTGAAGTTATCATGTTTACTCCAACCTTGCGAAATAGCCAGCCAAGATCACATTTTGCCCCAATCGCTTTTCCTGAAAAATGTAATCCATAAAGACTACATGAATCATGATGGTAATGTCGCAAATACTTTGAACCTATTCCCGAGACAAACACCGCAAAATTGATTTATTTCTTTAAATGTGTCACAGCCATTGCTCTGCCGTCGTCATATCAAATGAGTCAGATAAAATGAGTTATATCAAATGATTCAGATCAAATGAGTCAGATCAAATGAGTCAGATCAAATGAGTCAAATCAAATGAGTCAGACAAATGAGTTAGATCAAATGAGTCAGATCAAATGAGTCAGATCAAATGAGTCAGATCAAATGAGTCAGATCAAATGAGTCAGATCAAATGAGTCAGATCAAATGAGCCAGATAAAATGAGTCAGATAAAGTGAGTCAGACATCATTCCATTATGTCATGCAGACTTGTAGACTCCTTCCACATCCACAGATTTGCATCATCCTCACCCAACTCAACTTTTGTCTTTTGTCTTATGCAGTTTTTTACCGAGCGGGCGCGAAGCACCCGTGAGGTTTCTCGTCAACTTACTAGACAATTTTACATTCAACCCGGCCCGATTCGGCCATACAGACGCTCTTCGCAAGCTAATAACTTAGCAACCTCTGCCCCTATTGAGAATGGGATTTCACCATTGGATAGCTACATCAAATCAATTTTACTTAAAGCAAAAATATGCACACAAAAAGTTATAATTTAACTTCGCGTACAGAGTTGAAATTCATAGTTTTCCTTCGTTCCATAGTTTCCTTGTGTCGGCGAAGCCTTTTAAATTCACCGATTTTTGATCTAAGCATTTATTTTTACGATGAAGCATGCAATGCTCAGGACGTGCACTTTATTTTTGCGGATTTGAGAAAGATCATTAAAAAAATGCAGAGCGCGCCCGCTTGGTCATCGCCCCAACAGGCGTTTTACTGATAATATATCTTATACCTGTATATGTTTGTTTTTATTTGTAAGATGGTTCTGTTGACGTGAGTCCGTTACATGGGAATTACCATGGAGGGACACCTCATAAAAATTCCGGTCTGAATTGGGAGCGAAGCCCGTCCAAACCGGCTGACCGATTGTATTCGCTGAATAAAACATAGAATGTGGCTTGTTTGGGCGGCTAAAATATGTTCCACTGACGGCGAACAGGGCGCCAGCTGATGCCGAATAATACTGCATCATGTCGCCGCTTAAAGTAGTAGCAACAACAAACTCATTGAGGGCGTTCGCTCACGATTTATGCAAACATATTACGTGTCCAGCCTAAACAAACCATGCGTTGTTAAACCTTATTCAAATGAGCTGTGCTACATTCGGCATCATCTAAACCACTACTGCCCCACCCATGGACCCAAATGCGACCAATCTGCAACGCCGAACTCAATCGGCTGCAAGACTGCCAACGACACAAGTAGATCAGGTCACTTCCAGCATGGTCGCGACCGAGTACCGTTCGCCGTCCACCAGCGTACGACAGCTGAGTCATGCAGGCGGGTCACCGCGGATATCAGACGCATCTCAGCTGCCGACTTCCTCCCCACACGGACGACACTGAAGCCGCCCCACTCGCGCTGAGGCCGCCCCGTGTCCGCCCCCGTGCCGGCGACGATATGACCTGGTCACCCAGCTCTGACGATGTCTACCGCAGACTTCTTAGTCGGTGTGTCACCCCTGACCACCTCCTCACAGGTTACGTCACCCCCTGACCGTCCGTGACCGCGCCACTTCCGTCTGTATCCTGCTGTGACCTCCGGCGGGGAGCAGCTCTCATCCTGTGGTCACACCGCTGAGGCGGGAGCGGCACAATCAGCCTGGCCACGGATGACGTCCCTGTGGCTGACTGCGACTGAGGAGGAGTGGCCGGCGGTTAGCCTGACGACAACACAGTGGGATCTGTTGGCCGCGGAGGCGTGTCCGTTAACTGCGTGGCCGCGAGACGACTCTGGCGCAGCGGCGGCGGCGGCAGCGCGGCGCGGGATCAACCGTTAGCCGAGCCTGCTGTGTGCTCAGGCCGACCGACTGACTCCCACCACTCGGTCAAGGCCGCCACAGCATGGCCGCGTCCCCGACCCGGCACTAGGCGGCGGAGCAACGCCGGCCCGCCGCCCGCCGGGCGGGGGCGGCGCGGCGCGCTGCGGAGACGGGGGGCGCTCGCGGCCGCGCCCGCTAGGGCGGGGGCGGGCGCCAGCCCGCACCGCGGGCGGGGCGGCGCGGCCGCACCGCCGGGACGGGAGCGCGCGGGCGCCGCCGCCGGAGGACGGGGAGCGGCCCGGCCCGACCGCCGCCGAGACGGGAGCGGCGCGGCGACGCCTGCCGGGACGGGGGCGGGCGGCCGCGCCCGCTAGGGACGTGGAGCGGCGCCGCCGGCGGGGACGGGAGCGGGCGCAGCCCGCCACCGCCGGGGCGCGAGCGGCGCCGGCCGCACCGGCCGGGGACGGGGAGCGGCGCCGGGCGCGCCCGCCGGAGGGAGCGGCGCCGGGCCCCGCAGCCTGGACGGGGCGAGCCGCCCGCCGGGGCGGACGCGGCGCAGCGCCACCGCCGGGACGGGGAGCGGCGCGGCCCCGCACCCGCGGGGACGGGGGAGCGGGCGCCGGCCGCGGGGACGGGGAATGGGGCAGCGCCCGCGGGGACGGGAGCGGCCGCCGGCCCGCCACCCGCCGGGGCGGTGGAGCGGCGCCGGGCCGCGGGGCGGCGGGCAGGCGCCGGCGCCCGTATGGCGGGGCGCGACGGCCCGGGCCGCCGCGGCTCGAGAGGGGCGGCGCCGGCCCGGCCGCTAGGGACGGGGAGCGGCGCCGGCCCGCCGCCCGCCGGGGACGGGAAGCGGCGCCAGCCCGCCACCCGCCGGAGACGGGGAGCGGCGCCGGCCCGCCACCCGCTATAGACGGGGAGCGGCGCCGGCCCGCCACCCGCCGGAGACGGGGATCGGCGCCGGCCCGCCACCCGCGGGGCGGAAGCGCGCCGGCCGCCACCGCGTGACGGGGGCGGTCGCCGGCCGCCGGGCGGGAGGGCCGGCCCGCCGCCCGTAGGGGGGGGCGGCGCCGGCCCGCGGGCGGAGCATCGGCGCCAGCCGCCACCGCGGGCGGGAGCGGGCGGCGCCGGCTGCCGGGACGGTTCACGGTCATTGGCATTGCACCGCTCGAGCCCCTTGTGTGGCCCGCACGATAAACCTGCGTGTGTCCAGGCTCACTGCATTGTGTCGAGCAGCGCGGGTTGTAGTGGTTCTTCCATCTATTGTTGGGCAACCGCTATGTAGGGGAATCCACGTGTCTCGGGTCAGTGTGCTGATCGCCTCGTTGGGTCACTGGTGGCAGCTTAGTGTCGCTACGGGCTCTGTTCGGGGTTCCAGCCTTCTTCGCACAATAATATGCTCATTACAGTAAATAACTAAATTTTAACCGCGAACGGAACGACTAAGCTTATGTAGTGGTTGGACACTTTACTATTTTTAGTCTCATTCACCAGATTGTCATGAGAGTCATGAGAGTCATGATAAATAATGAAGCAATTCCAAGCACGTGTTATGCATGCTAATGGAACGGCATTTCACCACCTATCTACCATTCATAACGGGTAACCGCGTTAGCACTCTGATGTGTCATCTGATTACCCCGCCCTGCGTATCGCGGTTCAGCGCATTCCAGCACGGCCCAGTATCATCTCCTCCCATCCAACACTTGGTTGATTGTGTCACAGCTACCAGCCTCGGTCCCGACCTTCCCGCCGACCTCCGCCGTCCGCCGACCCGACACCTGCCGGTCCGCGGACCGGATAGGGGCGCGGCGGTGTGGCAACGGTCAGCGACCCTCTCCCAGCCGCCGCCCCGCGCCGCGCCGTCTGCGCAGCGGTGCAGCGGTCAGCCGCCGCGGCCGGCTGTGATGACAGCGCAGCAGTTTTGCAACACGTGTTGTTATAGGTCACGAGTTGATTATGACGATGACAGTCCGCGCGGCTGCGTGCTCGGCGTGGCGCTGATAGAGGGAGGCGGAGCAAAACGGTGCTTGACCGAGCTACCTCGCTAAGCTCGCTTGTCAAGCTAGCTTACCCGCTAGTCTAACTTGTCTGCTAGCTCGCTAAGCTTGCTGCAGCAGTTCAGTTAAACAATTGGTGACATACCCGATGGCATCCAATCGAAACATACCGTGACATCATGGCATACCAATGCAGCTTTAGAAACAATCCACTCCCATAACCGCACTGCTTAGTTCCGGCTGGTCAACGAGGCTCAGTCCATGCTGCCATCCAACGTCTCTCAGAAACATGGCCGGATCTTGCATGTTGCAATCGGAACCAAACATCGCAGCTGCAACACCGATCCCATGCCTCCGGAGGCGTCCGGAGCCTCCCGGAGGCGTCCGGAGCCTCCCGGAGGCCTCTGGAGGTTCCGGGGGCCGCGCTTCGTCCGGTTCCGGGCTGTCGCTGCCGGGTGTCGCGACACCTCGGGCGCGGGGGGAGGGGACGGCAGAGGTCGCCACGTGACCCTGTTGTCAACTGACGGTACCAGGCAGTCAGTGGACCAGCAACGGCTCCGAGCCGCTCCAGCGACAATATGGGCCACCGGCAGGACACTGGGACACTGGTGGGACACTGAACTGACGAACTGGTGGGACACTGAACTGACGAACTGGTGGGACACTGAACTGACGAACTGGTGGGACACTGAACTGACGAACTGGTGGGACACTGAACTGACGAACTGGCTGGGCCCTGACTTGGGGAACTGGTGGACCCTGAACTGGACTGAACTTGGTGGGACACTGAACTGCCGAATGGTGGGACGCTGAACTGACGACAGGGTGGGAATGAACTGATGACTGGTGTCGGACCCTGACTCGACTGGTGGGCACTGAACTGTACGGTTGGGTGCACCTGAATGACAACTGGTGGACATGATGCGTGACTGCTGGGACACTGAACTGCGAACTGGTCTAGGACACTTGACTGGCGATCTGGGGGCCTGAAGGACGACTGGTTGGGACACTGACTGACGACCACTGGGGAACTGACCTATGACTAATGGTGGGCACACTGAAACTGAGACTGGTGGGACATGAACGGCGAACTGGTGGGGACTGAACGACGACTGGTGGGACCCTGAACTGACGAAAATGGTGGGCACTGACTGCGATGGTCGGTGACACTGATATGACGAAGTGGTGGCGCACTGAACGTGCACGAACTTGGCGGGAACTGATGAACGAACTGGGCGGCACTGACGAACTGGTGGGACACTGAACTGACGAACTGGTGGGACACTGAACTGCCGAACTGGTGGGACACTGAACTGACGAACTGGTGGGGCGGCTGACATGCGAAACGGTGGGACCTGAATGACGAATTGGTCGGGACTGAACTGACGAATAGGTGGGGACTGAACTGACGAACTGGTGGACACTGAAACTGACTGAACTTGGTGGGACCTGAACTGGCCGTGGTGGCACTGAACTGCCCGATGTTGGCGACATGAACGTACCCGAATGGCTGGACACTGAACTGACTGGTGGCGCCTCGATATAGCAGAATGGTGGAACTTATATCGGATTTTCCCTGATCAATTGTTAACTTGTACGATGATATCATTCCGAGATAAGGGCCAGCAAAGCCTTGATAACTGCTGAATAGGACGTGGATCAGACCCTGAAAGGATGCTTTTATCTTGTTGAGGGCTTGATACTGTTATGGGTGGGGGGGGCAGACAACGGGCCTTAGCAAATTTAACTAGTGCCTGGGGCCGCACGGGCTTGGTCGGAGTACCCGCCCCTGTGGGAATCGGCGAGTGTCGGTAACAGTGTAAATTAATTCTTGAAACAGCAAGCGACTGAAGGGCAGTGACGTGACCGCTGATCTGTACTGAGCATTTTACAATGGTCCCTGTGCTATCCGTGGCTGCGAGAGTTGTTGTGTCCGGGAGATGCGAAATCACTGGCCGGAGTTTGGGAATGGAGATGAAACAAGAAGCCCCGTCTGTTCTCCCTCGGCGCTGGCTCTTCAAATCCTGGACGTGAAAATAATAGTCAGTAGCAGATCTTGTGCGGTTCGCGAGCCCTAGGGCCGCTGAGGAGCTGACTCCAAGGCTAGCTGTGAGAGGGCTCTCCCCGTCTAGAGCAATGTTCGCTCGTTCCTGTGTAGCGTAATGCAGCTCTTGTCTAGAACTTTTCGGTGGACTGTGCGGGCTCGAAACTGGCGTCTACCTGTCCAGGCGCCCTGAACATTGATCTGCCTTATACAAGTTTTGTATGATAGTGGAGCCCGCCCTGGCGTCACCGGCTCGTGTGCAAGCAATTACTGCCAAGAAAGGGCTATCGCACCTTACATGTGGGGATCGAGAATTGGTTCTCTATTCGAGTCATTTATTTACCAAGGCGTTAGTATTCGATAAAATAAACGGATAACCTTAGAGCAACCGTTCGATGGGTCATTTGCTGAAACAGAAGCGGGACGCGACATTTTATCAAAATTCTTGCAATCGTAGATACGGTGGTATTTTTGAGCTCGGCATTAAATGACTCGAACAAGTTATTTTACGATAAATTGTTGACACGTTGGGGCCAAAAACATGTTGTCCCTACAACCCCTAGCGTGCCTAGGCTTGTCTGGGAGTCGGGGAGGGGCAACTGAGACTGGGTTCCTGCAGCCCTCCGGATCCGTGTGCAGCTGGGACTGGACCCATAGTCCGCCATATTTTGCAAGACATGTTATCTTGTCGCTGGGCGAGCCTCATATGGCGCGCGGGTGCGTGAACCACCGCTCGAATAAGGTTGTTCCCGTGGCAACGGCGCTGAAACGGAATTTGCTAGTGTCCGGTGTGACTATTCCCACTTGAAACTGGCTCAATCGACCTATCCCCTCGATTCATCATTCCGGGAATATCTAGAGTAGGTGCGCCTGCTACAGGAGTCGTCTATTCTGGTCTGCTCCCGGTTCTGCAGATTGCCGCTAGACTACTGTCCCGGCATCTCAAGTGTACGGTGGGAAGCCCGGGACGTTTGCCCTTATCCTCGGATCGAACCGATTCTATGTTAGGGGCTGGTGAATAAGCTGCTGACCTCGCCGGGGTTCACGCTAAATCTCGGAACTCTGTCGCTAAGAGGACACCCGATATCTGAAGCGCGTAAACGGCACCGCAACCATCCTTCCATGTAGTGTAAGGTCCCGATCTTTCACCTGTATGTTGTGTATCGCGATTCAGCCTATGTTGGCTCTGTCTGGGCCAATATTCTATTCTTGTAGCGACCGACAATTTCAAGCGTTTCATGGTCCACGCGAATCCATGGAGACCGTCCACTGTCCACGTGCGACATGCTGTCGATAAACCTAGGCGTGCTACGCCACCGATCGAAAAGCTAAAACTACCGAATCTCGGTAGGGTGAAGGATCCGCGATTTTCTTGAGAGCTCTTACTTAATCTACTTAGCACTGCAGGCGAAACTCTCGGTTGGGACACCAAATGTTCTCGGAAGAAATCCAAGGGGTCCTATTTCGTGTCTCCCCGCGATTGCTCGTTATCGTTTCGTCTAGCAAAGTTAGTATCAGGTGTGTGATCGTAATTGTAATCGATTCTTCTCTCGCCAGACTGGTCTGCCCCTCATGTCGCGTGTTGATGTCTACTGCAGACTAGCAAGTTTATTTGGCGACTGTATCCTAGTCAAGTGCTAACTATAAGCTTCTTTATACCTTCAATACACCTTATCTTCGCAGATGGTTGTGAGCGGGGACGGCCGCCGCCTTACGCCATTTTACCGACGTTGCGGATGCGGCGATAAAGGCCCCTGCGTTGGCCTCCCTCTATTCCTCACCCCGCCGCTAGCCATGTCGAACAATCTCTGCTCCCTTCTATCTGTTCGAAATTAAAGGGACTGCGGCTTCTCCACGGCGCTACAGTGGCCCATGTTAGAGAGCCTGGCTACCAGGAATCAAGTTCCTGTTGTAACGCCCGGTTCAACTGCACTTGAAGAGTTCCGTTAGCATTCGGAACTCCGAAGAGCCGCTATTCACTCGAGATGGCCCGCTGCACGGCCCGCCCGGAGATATCGCGAGAGTATAGGAAGGTGAACACTTGCAATTCGTACTCAGATACACGCTAGTATATGTAAGGCCCAGCTATCAAGCCTGGATCCTCTCACCAGCTCCCTTGCAACTAACCTAGACGAAAGGACCCTCTAAAGGTTTCTATCGAGAGCCCTGTCAGCGGGAAGACGACGGCGAGGCCCGGAACGGAGAGCTCGCTCTCTTAGCAAGAGGCTCTCTCAGGCCCTTTGCGACACTTCCGCGTCCCTCTCTAGTCTCCCGCCGCGTGCCGCCTGGAAGGAACCCTGGCGACCAATGCGTCGTGTGGGTGAATTACGCTGACACCCGTATGTGAGTCGTGCAGCGGTCCGCTGCTTTTGTAAATTGCGTGCGTGATCTTCCTTTTTTTCGCTTCTTAAAACTCGAGCTGTACAATATTCCAATTGGTTCTGTGAAACATGAAGGACTAGATTTAAGGAGCATCGGGTCTACCATATCCTTGGTAGGTACCTATGCACATTATGGATTCACGGATCTGAAACGAAGCGCCATGAATCTTCACGTATACGCATAGAATTCGATAATTACGTGCGATGGATATTATGTTAGTGAATACACTAAATGGGAGGTAATGGATGATAAAATCCATGAGACTCTGACAACCTGCCTGAATAACATTATCCTTGAATACTTCTGTGCGACATGTTAGACGTCTCGCTTTGATTAAATTCTGTCCCGATGTGTTTACGTTGATATGTGGAGCTAGCAAGGTGCCTCGTGCGAGTGCCGAGTTATGGATTGCTCGTGATACGCGTTACGACCGGCGCGCGGGCAGCGTCGCCGGCCCGGCGAGTACCGCGGGGACTGCAACTAATCCTGACGGTTATAGGGCACTAACACCGGAGACTGCGGGGACTGCAGTGACGCACAGGAAGGTAGCAGCGAGACGCCGCCGGCCGGCCCGTCCAGGCTGCCCTCCCTCCCTCCCCCTCAGCTCCCGGCCGGCCGGCCCACGTGGCGACGAACGAGCACCGTTAGGCTGCGGACGGCTGACTTTTGAGGCGAGTGGATTAACACGAGTCAACAGATGCTCGATAAGACAAAAGACGAATGACAATGCGCTCCATCCTAGCGGAAGGACTGACACACATACGTGTGTAAACAGGCATTCAACGCGCATGAAGTTCTTTGCTTTTCGATAGATGGGCGCTTTATTAAAACTGTCACGTCTCACTTGTTGTTTGGAGTAGGCCTCAGTCAGTGCGTGACGGCATTCGCTTGATGGAATCTAGTAGGCAGTACTTCAACCAGCAATTGTGACAAAAAGTGGAGGGATACAAATTTACCGAGGATCCATACCTATCAGTGAACACCGATACCGCCACCGATGATGGCATGTGTGAAAGTAATGCCATTAATCTTTTTAATTTGGCTAAAAATTACGAAACCTAAATAAACCATTAGGACATTGCTATAAATAATTTCCAGCTTCCGCCTTCCATTGCGTTAGCATGCCAGTGGCCTGCAGTACAGAACTAACGGTGTCCCACGTGTGCGTCGATAAAGCATCTCGAACGCCGCCGTCAAACGGCCGGCCATCTGTCTGCCCTGCAAACGGCCCCACGAGGCCGGCTGGGCGCGCCTGCGGCACAGGCGGCGCGCCTGCGGCATCACGTGGCGCGTTTCGTCAGGAGACCGTCAGCAGGCTGCGCCGACAGTGGGCCGCCGGGCCGCCGCCAGCCGCTGTTTCTGGGACAACCAGCCGCGCCTGCCAACGGCGCTGCTGACGGCGCTGCTGCCGGCGCTGCTGACGGCCTGCTGACGGCCTGCTGATGGCGGCATGATGACGTACACGCAGAGGAGATGCCAGCTGACGCAGCCTGGGTCCGTCAGACGAGGCTACATGACAAGCCAAACATTCTGAACCCAGGTTACTAAGGAGGATGGTCTGTTTAAGGAAATGAATACTTACTCCTAGGCCTCATATTACCTACTTAATGTATATTTTTTAACGGCTCGAAATGCAATAGATATAAATATAGCATACCCATATTCTAGGAGGTAGACATTGGGTAACTTTTGAACCACAGGATTAAACGGAAACCAAAAGACGGTCTGAATATTTCTGAATAAATCGAATTGCAATTTGTTGTGTATTTTCATGAATTGATTAGAAGGGACAAGCAATTGGGCTCCGCGTGTTTTTTTGGTGAAGGGCTAGGCCATTTTTGCCTAGTATTTGTATGAATTTAGTTCGACCATTGTAATTAATTAAAGGGCTTTTGGGATCAAAATATTTCACTTAAGCAGAGTTTGCTGTTTGGTCCCTGGCTCCTACCACCCCATCGCACCATTTTCAGTCATCGTCAGAATTTAGGGGCAGAAGCTTTCCGTCGTAAAACCTCAGCAAGGGAACGTTCACCTTGATATGGCGGGAGGGAGTCGGTGCCTTGGTGGGGCGCGCTTATCAACTTGAACTACTGAGAAGAGTCGTTAACGATGATACAAAAAGTCTATTAATGTTTGCAAACAGTCAACGATGCTATTTATCTAGGACATCTATGCCGTTATGTGGGCCAGGAAATGTAGAGTTAGTTGTGGGTGGTGCACCATACTCTGAAGAGTCACGTATTCAGGTCACTACAGAGGAAAGCTTGCAGCCCTATAAAGGCGGCTAACCAGAGACAGCACGGCAAAGGAGGGACAATAGTGACACCACAATGCAACTAGCAGCTGTCGTGACTTTGCAGATTCGGTATTCGCTGTAGTTATAACTGTAGTGTCTAGAGATTTGTTAATGCAATCTGTATGCATTTTTCAACATTTAATAAGACGAACTCGTCTGATCTCAACTTGGTTGTTAGTTTCATTTATACCTGTTTCGGTATGTTCTACACATTCCAGAGTACAAACAGGATGAATACTGGTGATGTATAAAGCTGAGTTTAATGCTCACAATGTAACTGAGCCTTACATGTATTACGGTAGGTGATGTGCTAGGTATTGATAAGCATATAGTATACTATATACGAGTAGTGATGGTCAGGTACAATAGGTATAATACCAAGTTTAAAGTCATGTTTTGAGATCAATAAAAATCGGCCTTAAGTAGGTATAGGCCGTGGCGCGGTTACTTTTGACCAAAGAACACACTATGCCACCAAAAATAATAGTTCCTTAGACAGTCACTGCTTTCCTGATAAAACCAAAACAGTTATAGACATTTGTATATACAATGCAAGCTGTTGCTTTTCATGTCATTAAATTCATGTTTACAGCTATATTATTGTTAACGTTCATATTGACATATATATAAACAGTCAACTTCTCATATTAATTTATTGATGACCATTAATTTATTTGGTCATCAATAAATTAATATGAGGAGTTGACTGTTTATTTTAGCTATATTATTATACCATTCTGTGCAAGCTTGCTTAAGCGTTTGCCAATGCCGTCACCGACAAGCTGGCATTGTCTACACGACACTGTAGTTAACCTCATGACTTTGGCACATTATGATTTATCTTGCAAGAAATAGCCTGGTCACAGAAATCACACTGATCACATTTCTCGGGTTTCCGATATTCTCTCGCTACATCACGGTAACAGTGGACTACATCACGGTAACAGTTGACTACATCACGGTAGCAGTGGACTACATCACGGTAGCAGTGGACTAAATCACGGTAACAGTGGACATTAGAGAGTCTCTCTCTCTCTACCATACACCCGACCGTCACCATCCTCTCTACCGTACATAAACCACACCCATCCCCTCCCAGCACATCCCGGTAGCGGTCACCGGTCTCTCCACCGTACACACTCCACTGCACCTCCCTCCGAGAGCACCGCTCGCCGCCGTGGGTACCGCTCGCCGCCGTAGGTACCGCTCGCCGCTGAAGGTACCGCTCGCCGCTGAAGGTACCGCTCGCCGCCGTAGGTACCGTTCGCCGCTGAAGGTACCGCTCGCCGCTGAAGGTACCGCTCGCCGCTGAAGGTACCGCTCGCCGCTGAAGGTGCCGCTCGCCGGCCGGACTCACCTGGGCTGTGGCTATATCCAGATGTTGGGATACGGTACGGAGCGCGTCACACACGAGGTGGACCACAGCGCACTCCACACCGCCACGCACCGACACACGCCCTGCTCGAAGCCCAGCGCTGCACTGACCGGCCGCCAGCCACACAGCCAAATGAGACATTAACCCAATTTTGGCCGGTACGGTGCGCGGCAGAGCGGCGCGTACAGTCTCTGACAGCGGGACCGGTCCGCCGCGCGCGGCGCTGGAGCGGCGCGCGGGACGGGTTTTTGAGCGCAGGATGGATGTGCGTCGTGGTTGTCTGATGGGCGTATGCGGATGTGTCTCTATTAAGCAATTTTATATTTTGACTTCGTCCATCATTGGGGTATCCCGTCGACGATTTGTGCAAATAAACAAAAACAAATAAACAAACAAAAGACATCGTGACATGTTGGTGACTACAGCCTGGTGTGAGTTGCCTTCCCCAGAAAAAAAAAATACAATTATTTTTAAAACTGTGTTAACAAATATAATTGCAGACGCATTGATTACAAATATTTTAGGATTTTAAACAATGGATAATGATGCACAATACACACAAGACACATCAACCGTCGATCAATTGACCTTTAGCGCTTAACCCTCGCCAGTCAGTGGCGGCGGAAGTGGGGAGGGGGACAGAGGGGACAAGGATCCCCCTATCGAGAGACGTGGGGGGAAGGGGGGGCAAACATATATCCCCCAAAAATGCACGCTTCAAACGCTCATATTTCGGCAGTCGAATATCGAAAACCATGATGTCTGACTACTCAGCCAACAATGAACTTGGGCAGTGATCGGACACCATGGTTTAATCCCATTGTGCCCGATCAGTGTCCAAGTTCATTGTTGGCTGGGTACATAACTACGAATGCTTTTTCCTTTAAAGGAAAATACTGACCTTTTCTCACAAAAATGGAGTTGTCTCTTGGAATTGACAGACCACACCAAAATATAATGAAAAATTATCACATTTAGCATGAAAACTTTCCTACTTAAATACATTTTAATATAAAGTTGATAGGCGTTCCCCACTTTATATGACCGGTACTTGCAAGTATTTCCGTTCTCATCTAACTGCGAACTTTTCCCGTAGGTGATGTTTTTTTTTGCGCAACGGAGTTGAAAATATATTTTGCATTCTACTTGTTGTGTTCATATGCTCGACGATTTTCTCCAATTAACAACAATTGAATAAAAGGGTAGCCAAATGAGCAGTTAAGGGATGCATATAACGGCTGCCCAGTTAGTGGTTGCGAGCTTTTTTTCATTGCTTCATTTACTTTCAACATTAGGAGTTTTGTGTAGTTTTGTTTCTGAATTTATATAACGCTATGCTTATATTATCATGACAAATACTGCTTTTTCCTAAACAACTTAGCAAACAATACAAAACTGTCAAATAAATCGGAAGCGCATCGGTGCACATCTACAGAGACCTAATTTGCGTCAGTTATTTGTTTCATTGACCTATCAGAGACGTTGTCACGCTTCTTAGCACACTTACTTCAGTTCTTATTCATTTATTTATTTAATGAACATATCAAACATATCCATTGTAAAAATGGTTATTACATGTTTTCGTCAAATACTACATAACTTCAAGACAGAAAATAACTATAGTGGATAGGGGAATAAAATGCACACACCACACATCACATTCACTCTCACAGCGTTGCCGAGATTTTATTAAAAATGACATCAATGCTATCAGTCAGCACTCAACATATGCTGTTTCAGCACCTTTCCGAAGGCTTTTCTGCTCCCATGGTGATCGCGGACATCTGCTGGAAGCGCGTTTAACAGTGCAGCTGACCTGTAAGCGAATCGCTTTCGTCCATTCTCGGTATTAGTGCCTGGTAGGTGGAACTGACTGCCGGCTCTGGTGCTTCGCACTATTCTGACACTACGAGTATGACTTGTTTTCACGCTAGGGAAGTACCTAAGCTGAGTACCTAAGCTGAAATTGTATTTTAGGAGGTGCCCGTGTTAGGGAAGGATGACGTTGTCAGTGACCTTCATGAAGCACACAAGTACTACCTTTTATTTCCAACTACAACTTAAAAGGACAACCTGATTTTTTCATTCCCTAGAATTAAATAGACATAAAATGTCAATACCATAACGATTGGCAAAGAGAAATTGTATTGCTTCAAATAATTATAAAAGGTCATTTATTTACCACAAAAACTCGTTGACATATTAGTGTATATGATTACATTGCCATTATCTATATCATTATCCACTAATAGGCGAGTCATACGTAAACTATTACAAGTAAGATAAAAAAATGAACACCAAAAATGATCAGTAAGACATTAAGGCGTTAATACATACAAGTAGACTATAAAAAATAAACTAGCATAAGAGAAGATGAATGAATAAAAGCAGTTGCAACATAACAACAATATAAATTTCAATAGAGACAAAGCCGTTAAGACAGTCACAATATATAAAGGGGAAAAACGAACACTAGATAAGATAGATGAATGACAAGGCAGCGGCAACATGACAATAATAAATACAACAGATAAGAGCAACGTTAATATAGTTAAGTATATGCCCTTACATATCGCACGACGCTACCTCTTAAAGTTATAAAATCATCGATAAAAAAGTCAGCGCCGCTCGCTGACAGGAAGACATTCATTTTCTTTGGTTTCCGGCACAGGAACCCATCCCTGACGGCGCTCACCCGCCACGAACGCTCAGCGAACAGCCGCTGTGAGCGAGTTGATCTCGGCGGCACGTGCAAGGAAAATTTTCTACCAGGTCAGCAGAGCTGATTTTCCCCGAGAAAATGTTTTTGAGGAAGAGGAGGTCGTATTGGACTCATCTCGCTGACAGTGATGGGATTCCAAAGTGATTTAG
>VOPJ01011020.1:0-15000 GCA_014673585.1 Semibalanus balanoides
AACGCCTGCTGTGATATGCACGCGTGTATGGACTATGGATGTAGCGTGTGTCTGTAGTGTATGTGTGCATGTATGTGTGTATGTATGTGCCTGTGTTCGGGGGTGAGTGAGTGAGTGAGTGAGTGAGTGTGGTAGTACTGTGATAGTTAAGCACCGTCTTGTCTCGTGGTCATTGACCACCGATCTCAGCGGCTGTGATAGTCTAAGGTTAGTTTCACTGCGAGTGTGAGTTATCTGCACTGTGTGCTGCTGCGCCGTGCTTTCCTTTAGCGAGTAGAACATAACACGTTTGTTATCCAGCGATCTCGTAGGGCTAGGTAGTTGCGTGGGTTTAGTGATCTCCTAGGTTTAGTTGAGTAGTTCAGAAGGTTTCGTGACCTCAGAGTGGTCAACGAGTGATCTCAGTCGTAGTGTGATAGTGATCTCGTGATCTCAAACGTAGTGCTGCCGCCGCAGTCCTCGTGGTCATGCAGTCTTCATTTGTTGCATTAGTGTTCAGTAGTGTTCAGTAGCACTGGCGGATCCCAGAACTGGGCATGGGGGGCTAAATTTACAACAAAAAAAAAAACGAAAAACTCGGATTTGCGCTTCCTTGTGCCTTAACTGAACGATTTAAGACAAATATGCCTTAGTAGAGTTATTAGATTTTCCTCTACAGTGGAAATATGGTCAAAATTTTCGTCAATTTCAGGCAATATGGGGGCGTGGCTAATGGCCCCTTGCCGCCCCTGGATCCGCTAGTGTTCAGTAGTGTTCAGTAGTGTGTCGTGTTCAGTAGTGTGGAGCGCGTTCAAACGTCTTTCATAGCCAGTAGAGTCCGTATATTCAAACGTCTTTCACTCGGTAGTCGGTACGGTAGTGAGTAGTTGGCATTTGCAGCCTCTAGCCAGTAGCATTGGAGTAGTTTGTGTGGCTCATAAACAATTGCCACGTATGCACGGTCTTTCAGTAGCACGTAAATCGGAGTAGTTGATACTAGAGTCTGTGCTTTCAGCATGCTTTCATCACAAGTGTTGTGCTTTGTTCGTCTTTCAGTTGTCTTTCGGGTGAAGACTGAAGTGTAGAGGTTTAGAGCGAGTCTTTCAGTGGCAATGTGTCGTAGAAGTCTTTCAGAGAGAGTTGCGATGCGTGTTTTGCCGTATTATAATTCCAGCAATTAGTCTGTATTTTAATGATAACTCCTGTCTTGCGCGCTTGTTTGCTTTTTCGTTAGCTTTTACTCGCAGCATTTCTGTTCGTCTTTCGCCGTCAAACCGTGTGATTTGCTTTAGTTGATGACTTGTAAGCGTAGATTAGCTGCATTCATTATGATCTAAAATAACAATGTCCTCTTTCCGTTACGACTGAGTCGTAGGATCATTACGATGCTGCTAACCTTTCTGGCCCGTGTGAGTAGCGAGTAGTGACTAGTTGCATAGTACTTAACCTGCGCCGGTTTGTATACGCTCGTTCGAAGTCGAAGGGCTTTCATTGGATTGGTTTGCAGGACTGGTATAGCTGCGTGCGGCTTTCGTTCTGATCTCAACTAGTCAGTGGCATGCTGCCCAGTGGTTAGCGTTATGTCGAGACGAGCGACTGCTCGGGCGTTCTGTTGTTTTCCCTTCTGGGGGAGGGGTGCGTGATTTGACTGGAAGATTGGTTGCCCGTCTTCATACGAGCATTCTAGGAGAAGGATGCGTCGCAAGTCTTTCATTTTAAGGCATTGAGTGTTGTGTTTGTATAACCGTCTTTCATCACCTGGCTGTTCGTTTTTACGTTGCCATTTGTCTTTTCAAAAGTCGTGGACCGCATGTGATGTTTTAATATGTTCCGTACATACAGCTTTGGCGGACTGCTTTGTAGCTTTTAGACCAATAAAACACAAAAAACCCAACCACCAGGTGATGTTCTGAGCATTCTGTACTGAGGAAAATGAAATGCGGTTGTACCGATGAGGTAATCAACGATTAGTATAACGGGAGAGCCGCTATCTTACGATACCAGCTTCAATAGCCTGCACAATATGTCATTAATAGCTTCTGCAGTTAAACAAACAACTCTGACCTATACATGATCACGTCACCCATATAATCCCCTGAAGACGCCAAAACCATATTTCTTTTCGAATAATTACTACCAAAAGCAGTGTGGCAATGAATTACGTAAATTATGTAAATTACGCAGACTTCATACGAGAGAGCGTGATTCAGTGCGAGCACAATTATAACAGTGGTGGGCTAGGACCACACGTAATACTTCATAGCATATAATAACGGGCGTTGCACTTGCATATGCTGGTACTTGACGAGCTCTTCGTCACAGCAGCACTTGGCTAATGGTAATTAAGAGTGCCTTTTGTCGGAGAATGGAGACCCAACCCTTTGGGCCTCCTCCTGGCTCCTTCCTTTTTTGCTCTACAGCGTAGTAGATTATCAAGTGACTCATAGTTTTGAAGAGCGTACAGGCGCAGTCGCTTCACACTCGCGGCATGAATAATTCATCGTCTGTAGCTGGCTGTGCGCTGCCGAAAGTGGGGGGGGTTGTTCTGGGGGGATGGAACGGATGTGGTGACGTCTGGTGGTCACTCCGGGCGGCCTCCGAGGACGGTTTTCCGACAGCTCGGTCCGGACAAGTCTGATCCTGCAGACCTGTTCTCTGTGCCCTCCACCCCGCCCACCCAATACCCTTTCCCTCCGGGGGCCGACGCAAAGCGGACTTAAAACGGGGCGTGGTTAGCTGGCCGTAACCCGGTGAATTTACGTACAGATGAGGCCAAGGGCCAGCAGCCCTGGGAACGGTCCCAACCAGCGTGGATACGCTTATGCTGATGAACGCGCGAAAGCTAGGAGCTTCAGAGGGTTCCAGCTAAACTTTACTATTCGAGGGTAGGGTTAGTTCAGGGGTTTCCGCTAACATTGTGTAGGGCCCTTTGTCATTGTCACACTCAATTAGTCAAAAACGTTAATTACATGCACGGATATCCATATATCCTGCACATAAAATGAACAGCTAGAGCGACTTAGGTGCTCTGAGATGTTTCCAAAAAAGATATTAAGGTTAATGTACAACATTGTGCTTCCCGTCCCACGGCCACTAACCCATAGATATACATCACAATCGTTGTTGTTTGTTGTCAACATATTGCAGTAGCTGTTAGTAGCTTGTATAAGCGTTCCTTCGGTGAATATCAACACTTGTGCTGACAGAAGTGGAACTTTATGAAATCGCTCGGGGGCCCTATGTTAATTTTATAGATTTAACTCAGTCTTACCCATGCAACGCCATAGGCCTAATGTTAAATTTGAAATCATGTGGGGGCTCAGGCCCTCCAAGAGATATAAAGTTCCACCCCTGAGTGCTGAACTGCTTCTGTATACTTACCCCCCCCCCCAGCGAATCAATCAGGAGAATCCATAAACATACAGTGGAAATTAGGACACGCAGACGTCGCCTGTGCCGCCCAAACGGTGCTCGTTCCATACGGCTGGCGACGACCGGCTCTCCGTAGTATGCCCTCCGGCGGCGCCGCGGCCGCACCTTCAATCGGTCACGTGACCTCTCTCGCGGCGCGCACACGATAACAGTCCCGTATTGGTGCTGGCCGGGCAGACTCATAAAAACGGTACGGCGCCGGGCGGCGGCGGCGGCGGCTGCTTTGTCCCGGAGCGGTCACGTGATGCGGCTGCAAGCAATATAACGCCACCTGTCAGCAGACTTTTCCGCCCCGCAGCCCCCCCCCCCCAGCCGGGGGCTTCCTAGCTCTGTACAGATCTTCGGTCTTCTATAAGGAGCAGCGTCGCGCCAGCCTGGGACGCAGCCCAGCCGCGAGTCGTGAACTTAGCTGCAGGCGAGCCTCGCGTGCACAATGCCCTCCCGTTTGCACTCAGCCGTGGAGAGAGCGAGAGAACTGCTCGCAACTGGCGGCGCCGACACGACAGCGGTGGCACCAGATTCGAATCTGTTCACGCAGGCGTAGACGAGCCGAGCCGAGCCGAAGCCGAGCTAGCGGGAGCCGGGACCGGGAGCGGGGCCGGGCCGGGGAGCCGAGCCGGGACAGGGAGCAGGGAGCAGGGAGCAGGAAGAAGGGAGCAGGAGCCCGGGGAGCAGGGAGCAGGAGCAGGAGCAGGAGCAGGGAGCAGGGAGCAGGGAGCAGAGAGCAGAGAGCAGAGAGCAGAGAGCAGAGAGCAGAGAGCGAGAGAGCAGAGAGCAGAGAGCAGAGAGCAGAGAGCAGAGAGCCAGAGAGCAGAGAGCAGAGAGCAGAGAGCAGAGGCAGAGAGCAGAGAGCAGAGAGCAGAGAGCAGAGAGCAGAGAGCAGAGAAGAGAGCAGAAAGGCAGAGAGGCAGAGAGCAGAGAGTCAGAGAAGCAGAGAGCAGAGAACAGAGAGCAGGAGAGCAGAGAGCAGAGGCCAGGAGAGCAGAGAGCAGAGAGCAGGAGCAGAGGCAGAGAGCAGAGAGCAGAGAGCAGAGAGCCAGAGAGCAGAGAGCAGAGAGCAGAGAGCAGAGAGCAGAGAGGCAGAGAGCAAGAGCAGAGAGCAGAGAGCAGAGAGCAGAGAGCAGAGAGCAGAGAGACGAAGCAGAAGAAGGAGGAGGCTTATTATTTAGATTAATATTATATTGCACTATATTTCTGGCATTAGAAAAGACGCTTACTGCCTACTTATCTTTCAAACGCTACACACAACAAAAAATCTGCAACGGGTTGTGGCAGTTGTAATTGTTTGTAAGTAAAAATCCAGCGGAACACTGGGACACGGAATTCTCGTCAATGTCAAGGGAAACATAACTTTCATTGTTTTCATAAGTGACTGCATGAAAGGACCGCCGTTCAAGACCACTGATACCTCTTCATTAAAGGGAATATAGCACCTGGAAAAGTATGTAGATGATGGAGGAGAATGCCCTGATTACGTCCTGGCCAATCATTTTGCGAAAAAAAGTCAGATTCGTTGTAATTTGAAAAATAGTAATATGTTGACATGTACGTCACAACAATATGCGTCATCAAAGCGAGTTGTGACGTCACAAGGGAGCATCGACGGCAAATCGCTCCTTGAATCAGATTCTAAAAACGTAAATCACTGCGTCGCTAAGTCCGACTCGCCAATAGCATTGGACGCGATTACAATTGTGTTTAATTTTGCACTAGGTCTATTCTAAGCATTCGTTTAGTATTTTGAGTCATAGGAAATCGACTAACAATTGACAATGATAGTACTTAAAAAACTATTTCACACCCAGAGTGGAAATAGTCCATTGTGTGATTTGCCCATCGTGATCGAGTGGAATCTTTAGTAAGTACTGAAATGCTTCTATTGCGAGAATTTGCAGCTACGGGTACAGGAAACCCACCAACAGTTGGGCTTTTGAAGACCTGTGTATTGCATATTTTCAAAGGGAATCATGCAAATTTCACAAAGTTATGGCCAATACTGTTTCTGGAAAAACCGAGCTTTCTTCGTCAACCTCCCAATATGCCACACAATCAGGGCGGCGCCACCGGGGGCAGGGGGCAGCTGCCCCCCTGGCGTCAGCCAGGGGGGAAAACATATCTTTTTGACCCCCCAGAATTTCAACGGAGGAACCTTAATCACAAAAAGTGCCCACTGGCCACAAACTGTCAAAAAGAAATAAAATGATGTGTCCCTGGTCAAATTTCCAACATAGCAAAGCCTGCCTGAGGTCATTTTAGGCCCCGAGTACTAGACAGGGGCCCAATACTAGAGGGAGGGCCCTCAGTACTAACCAGGAGGCCCCCAGTACTAGACAGGAGGCCCCCAGCTACTAGACAGGAGGCCCCCCCGTCTAGAGGGACTGGGAGGCCCCCGTACTAAAACAGAGTGCCCCCAGTAATAAACAAGAGGCCCCCAGTATAAACAGGAGGCCCCCCATACTAAACAGGAGGGCCCCAGTACTAGACAGGAGGCCCCCATACTAGACAGGAGGCCCCCAGTACTAGACGCGGAGGCCCTTCAGTCTAAACAGGAGGCCCCAGTACTAGAAGGACCCAACTAGACGGGAGGGCCCCCAGTACTAGACGAGGCCCCCAGTACTAAAACAGGAGGCCCCCAGTACTAAACAGGAGGCCCCCAGTACTAGACAGGAGGCCCCCATACTGGACGGGAGGCCCTCAGTACTAAACAGGAGGGCCCCAGTTACTAGACAGGAGGCCCCCAGTACTAGACGGAGGCCCCCCGTACTATACGGGACCCCCAGTACTAAACAGGAGGCCCCGAGTACTAGACGGGAAGGCCCCCAGCTACTAAACAGGAGGCCCCAGTACTAAACAGGGGCTTCCAGTACTAGACGGAGGCCCCCAGTACTAGACGGGAGGCCTCCTGTTGGTACTGAGGGCCTCCCGTCTATACTGGGGCCTCCTGTTAGTTACTGGGGGCCTCTGTTTTAGTACTGTGGGGCCTCCTGTTTAGTACTGGGCCTCCGTCTAGTACTAGAGTTAGGGGCCTCCCGATCTAGTACTGGGCCTCCTGTCTAGTACTGGGGGCCTCCCCTGTTTAGATACTGAGGGCTTTCCCGTCTAGTACTGGGGCTCCTGTCTATACTAGGGGGCCTCCTGTTAGACTGGGGCCTCCTGTTTAGTACTGGGGCCTCCTGTTTAGTACTGGGGGCCTCTTGTTTATTACTGGGGGCCCCTTTGTACTGGGGGCCTCCCAGTCGCGTCTAGTCGGGGGGCCTCATGTCTAGTACGGGGCCTCTCTGTCTAGTACTGGGGCCTCCTGTTAAGTACTGATGGCCTCCCGTCTAGTACTGGGCCCCCTGTCTAGTACTGGGTCCTTACAATACCTCAGCAGGCTTTGCTCATGTTGGAAATTTACCAGGGACACATCTTTTATTTCTTTTTGACAGTTGTGCCAGCACGAGTGGCACCTTTTTGTATTAAGGCCTCCGTGAAATCTGGGGGTCAAAAAGATATGTTTGCCCCCCTGGCTGCACGCCAGGGGGGCAGCTGCCTCCCCCTGCCCCCCGGTTGGCGGCGCCCCTGTTGTGTGCATTTTGGGAGGTTGACGGAAGAAGCTCGGTTTTCCCGAAACAGTATTGGCCATAACTTTGTGAATTTGCATTGATTCCATTTGAAATGAGCAATACAACAGTCTTCAAAAGGCCAACTGTTGGTGGGTTTCTGTACCCGTAGCTGCAAATTGCTCTGCCAAAGAAGCATATTCAGTACTTACTAAAAGGAATTTCCACTCGATCAGATGGCAAAATCCACCAACTGGGACTATTTCCACTCTGGTGTGGAAATAGTTTAATAACTATCATTGTCAATTGTTAGGTCGACTTTCCTATTAACAAAATACTTAAACGTATTGCTTAGAATAGACCTTAGTGCAAACATTAACACAACTTGTATCGCGTCCAATGCTATTGGCGATTCGGGAACTAGCGAAACGCAGGAGTTGTTTACGTTTTTAGATGATCTGATTCAAGGAGCGATTTTTGCCGTTCGATGCCGCCTTTGACGTCACAAACTCGCTATTTATGACGCAATATTTTGTGACGTCCATGTCAACATATTACTATTTTGTCAAATTACAACGAATTCTGACCTTTTTTCGCAAAATGATTGCCCAGGACCGTAATCAGGGCATCTCCTCCAATCATTCTACATACTTTTTCCCGAGCGTCGCTATATTCCCTTTAATGAAGAGTCAGTGGTCTTGACGCGGTCCTTTCAATGCAGTCATTTATGAAAGCATTGAAAGTTATGGTTTCCCTTGACATTTGACGAGATCGTGTCCCAGTCTCCACCGGATTTTTACTTACAAACAATTACACCTGCCACAAACCGTTGCAGATTTTTGTTGTATGTAGCGTTTGAAAGATAAGTAGGCAGTAGGCTGTCTTTTCTAATGCCAGAATTATATCAATCATAATATTAATCCTAAATATAAGCCTCCTCCTTCTCTCTCTGCTCTCTGCTCCTCTGCTCCTCTGCTCTCTGCTCATCTGCCCTCTGCTCCTCTGCCCTCTGCTCCTCTGCTCCTCTGCTCCTCTGCTCCTCTGCTCCTCTGCTTCTCTGCTCTCTGCTCCTCTGCTCTCTGCTCCTCTGCTCCTCTGCTCTCGTGCTCTCTGCTCTCTGCTCTCTGCTCTTCTGCTCTCTGCTCTCTGCTCTCTGCTCTCTGCTCTCTGCCCTGCTCTCTGCTCTCTGCTCTCTGCTCTCTGGGCTCTCTGCTCTCCTGCTCTTCTGCTCTCTGCTCTCTGCTCTCTGCTCTCTTGCTCTCTGCTCTTGCTCTCTGCTCTCTGCTCTCTGCTCTCTGCTCTCTGCCTCTCTGCTCTCTGCTCTCTGCTCTCTGCTCTCTGCTCTCTGGCTTCTCTGCTCCCTGCTCCCCTGCTCCCTGCTCCCTGCCCCTGCTCCCTGCTTCCCTGCTTCCCCTGCTCCCTGCTCCTTCTTCCTGCTCCCTGCTCCCTGCCTCCCTGCTCCCGGCTCCGCGCTCCCGGCTCCCGGCTCCCGGCTCCCGGCTCCGGCTACCCGGCTCGGCTCGGCTCGGCTCGGCTCGGCTCTCTCGGCTCTCTCGGCTCCTCTCCGCCTGCGTGAACAGATTCGATCTGGTGCCACCGCTGTCGTGTCGGCGCCGCCAGTCTGCGGCAGTTCTCTCGCTCTCTCCACGGCTGAGTGCAAACGGGAGGGCATTGTGCACGCGAGGCTCGCCTGCAGCTTAGTTCACGACTCGCGGCTGGGCTGCGTCCCAGGCTGGCGCGACGCTGCCTTCCTTATCGGAGACCGAGATCTGCTACAGAGCTAGGAAGCCTCCCGGGCTGGAGGGGGGGGGGCTGCGGGGCGGAAAGTCTGCCTGACAGGTGGCGTTATATCTGCTGCAGGCCGCATCACGTGACCGCTCCGGGACAAAGCAGCCGCCGCTCCGCCGCCGCCGCTCCGCCCGGCGCCGTACCGTTTTTATGAGTCTGCCCGGCCAGCAACCAATTACGGGACTGTTATCGTGTGCGCGCGCGAGTAGAGGTCACGTGACCGATCTGAGGTGCGGCCGCGGGCGCCGCCGGAGGGCATACTCGGAGACGGCCGGCCGTCGCCAGCCGTCTGGAACGAGCACCGTTTGGGCGGCACAGGCGACGTCTGCGTGTCCTATTTCCACTGTATGTTTATGGATTCTCCTGATGTGATTGCGCTGGGGGGGGGGGGCGGTAAGATACAGAAGCAGTCCACTCAGGGGTGGAAACTTTATATCTCTTGGGAGGGCCTGAGGCCCCCCAATGATTTTCAAATTTTAACATTAGGCCTAGGGCGTCTGCATGGTAAGAACTGAGTTAAAATCTATAAAATTAACATTAGGGCCCCCCGAGCGATTTCATAAAGTTCCACTTGTGTCAGCACAAGTGTTGATATTTCACCGAGGAACGCTATACAGCTACTACACAGCTCTACTGCAATATGTTGACAACAAACAACAACGATTGTGATGTGTTATCTTTGGGTTAGTGGACTGGGAAGCACAATGTTGTACTTACCACTTAATATCGTTTTGAAAACACCCATACGCTCAAAAACAAACATTAGGACTGGGAAGCACAATGTTGTACTTACCACTTAATATCTTTTTGAAAACATCTCAGAGCACCTAAGTCGGTATAGCTGATCATTTTATGTGCAGGATATATGGATATCCCGTGCATGCAATTAACGTTTTTGGACTAATTGAGTGGCGAAAAATGACAAAGGGCCCTACACCTGTTAGCTGGAACCCTCTGAAGCTACCCTACCCTCTGAATAGTACAGTTTAGCTGGAACCCTCTGAAGCTCCTAGCTTCTCGCGCGTCATCAGCATAAGCATATCCAACGCTGGTTGGGAGCCGTTCCCAGGGCTGCTGGCTCTTGGCCTCACCTATAACGTAATCACCGGGTTACGGCCAGCTAACCACGCCCCCCATTTTACGTCGCTTTGCGTCCGCCCCCGGAGGGAAGGGTATTGGGTGGGCGGGGTGGGAGGGCACGGAGAACAGGTCTGCAGGATCAGACTTGTCCGGACAGAGCTGCCGGAAAACCGTCCTCAGAGGCCGCCCGGAGTGACCACCAGCGTCACCACATCCGTCCCTCCCATCCCAGGACGCCCCCCCCCCCCACCACCACACACCTTCGGCAGCGCACAGCCAGCTACAGACGATGAATGAATTATGTCATGACGCGAGTGTGAAGCGACTGCGCCTGACGCTCTTCAAAACTATGAGTCACTTGTTTTAATCTACTAACGCTGTTAGAAAAAAAGGAAGGAGCCAGAGGAAGGCCAAGGGTTGGGTCCCCATTTCTCCGACAAAAGGTACTCTTAATTATCCATTAGCCCAAGTGCTTGCTGTTGACGAATAGCTCGTCAAGTACTATCAATGCCAGTGCACGACCATTATTTATGTGCTAAATGAAGTATCACGTTCGGTCCTATCCCACGACCCGTTATAATTGTGCTCGCACTGAATCATCGCTCTCTCGTATGAAGTCTGCGTAATTTACATAATTTACGTAATTTCATTGCCACACTGTCTTGTGTTATGTTATTGTAAAATCATGGTGTGCACATGGGTTTTGGGCGTCTCAAGGGATTATATGGTGACGTGATCATGTTCGGTCAGAAGTTTGTTTGTTAATTGCAGTAGCTAGTAAGACATTATTGTGCAGCTATTGAAGCTGGTATCGTAAGATAGCGGCTCTCCCGTTATACTAATCGTTGATTACCTCATCGGTACAACCGCATTTCATTTTCCTCAGTACAGAATGCTCAGAACATCACCTGGTGGTTGGGTTTTGTGTTTTATTGGTCTAAAAGCTACAAAAGCAGTCACGCCACAAGCCGTATGTACAACACATTAAAACATCACATGCAGTCCACGACTGAAAGACAATGGGCAACGTAAAACTGAACAGCCAGGTGATTTGAAAGACGGTTTATCACAAACACAAAGGCACTCAATGCCTTAAAATGAAAGACTTGCGACGCATTCTACTCCTAGAATGCCTCGTATGAAAGACGGCAGTCACTCTTCCAATAAAACACCACCCCTCAGAGGACACAGAAGCGCCCGAGCCAGCCGCTAGGTCCTCGGACACGCTAACCACTGGGGCAGCATGCCACTCACTGACTATTGAGATCAGAACGAAAGCCGCTCGCAGCTATACCAGTCTGCAACCCAATCCAATGAAAGCCCTTCGACTTCGAACGACCGTATCCAAACCGGCGGCAGGTTAGTACTACGCACTAGTCACTACTCGCTACTCACACGGGCTTAGCAGCATCGTTAATGATCTACGACTCAGTCGTAAACGGGAAAGGACAGGACATTGTTATTTTATATCAAATGTAACGCACTAATGCTACGCTAACAAGTCAGAACTAAAGCAAATCACACGGGTTTGACGGCGAAAGACGAGACAGAAATGCTGCGAGTAAAAGCTAACGAAAAAAGCTAACAAGCGCGCAAGACAGGAGTTATCATTAAAATACAGACTAATTGCTGGAATTATAATACGGCAAAACACGCATCGTAACTCCTCCTCTGAGACTTCTACGACACATGGCACTGAAGACTGCTCTAAACCTCTACACTTCAGTCTTCACCCGAAAGACATGAAAGACGAACAAAGCACAACACTTGTGATAAGAGCATGCCTGAAAGAACAGACCTAGTATCAACTACTCTCGATTTACGAGCTACTGAAAGAACCATGCATATGTGGCAACTGTTTGAGGGCACAATTTAACTACCCCAAGGCTTACTGGCTAGAGGCTGCAAATTGCCAACTACCACTAGTAACTCACTACCGTAACGAGTGAAAGACGTTTGAATTACGGACTCTCTGCTATGAAAGAGTTTGGAACGCGCTCCACACCATGAACACGACGACACTACGGTAGCACATTAACTGAACCTAGCGGATCCAGGGGCGGCAGGGGCATTAAGCCTCCCCCATATTGGCTGAAATTGACGAATTTTGCATATTTTCCACTGTAGAGGAAAATCTAATAAACTTCGTACCAAGGCTATATTCTGTCTTAAATCGTTCAGTAAGGCACAAGGAAGGCCAAATCGAGTTTTTCTATTTTTTTTTTGGTAAATTTAGCCCCCATGCCGGGTTCTGGATCGCCAGTGCTACTGAACAACTACTGGAAACTACTGCACAATACTGAAAGACTGCATGAGACCACGAGGACTGCGGCGGCAGCACTACGTTTGAGATCACGAGATCACTATCACACTACGACTGAGATCACTCACTGACCACTCTGACACCTTCTGAACTACTTAACTAAACCTAGGAGATCACTAAACCCACGCAACTACCTAGCCCTACGAGATCGCTGGATAACAAGCGTGTCATGTTCTACTCGCTAACGGAAAGCACGGCGCAGCAGCACACAGTGCAGATATCTCACAGTCGCAATGAAACTAACTTTAGACTATCACAGCCGCTGAGATCGTTGGTCATATGACCACGAGACATGACAGTGCTTAACTATCACAGTACTACCACACTCACTCACTCACTCACCCCCGAACACAGGCACATACATACACACATACATGCACACATACACTACAGACACACACTACATCCATAGTCCATACACACGTGCATACATACACAACTATATACACTACAGACACACGCTACATCCATAGTCCATACACGCGTGCATATCACAGCAGGCGTTGCATTGCACAGACTGAGATCAGTGAAGTAAGCTTGAGCTGGAGGTAGCTGGGCTTCCCCTCCTGTGTCCTCGACAGACAGGGCTGGACGCGTGTCTGGCGAGTCAGCGCTGGCCGGCCCGGCAGAGAAGGACCACCAGCAGGACCGTGACGCACCCCACCAGCGTCACAGCCGCCGTCACGACTCGGCCCGTCACGAACCCTTTGTCACGAGGCTGGACCGCCGCCGCCGCCGCCGCCGCCGGGGTAGCTTCCCCCTCTGTGAGACAAACATCAGGCTACGGTCAGATCCCAAATATAACGGCATCTGCATATCCAGACTGGAAATCCCACACGGAGATCCGCGTGCGGCGCAGCGGTGAATACGGATGCGGTTACGGTTACGTCGCGGGTTTCGGGGAAAGGCAGGAGGTTATCGCTGTTCGGACTCGGAACCCGGACGGGCGGGAGGTCGTGTCCGGTCAGTGCGGAAACCATGCAAACCGCAGCGATAAAGGACCACAAACAACAGAGAAAGAGATTCCACTATCGGCGCTCCGCATAGTTCGCCGAAGGAAGAGACGCGATAAGCATGTCTGGACTGGAGTGTGGTGAGATAGGGAGCCAGACAAGCGCGCAAACACACGGCAGCTACCATAACAGAGAGGGAACAAGGACGGACAGTAACGCGATGATTTACAATACTACAGACCGACAGTCAATACTCCGCGATACTACAGACCAACAGTCAATACTCCGCGATACTACAGACCGACAGTCATTCTCCGCGATACTACAGACCAGCGATACTACAGACCGACAGTCATCCTCCGCGATACTACATACCAACAGTCATACTCCTCGATACTACAAACCGACAGAGGCAGTCGTCTTCAGCACACAGCGCCTATCGAAGCTGTCAGAAATAGCGTCTATGAATCACGTCAGAACTCACCAGTCTATGAGAAGCTTCTGCCTGGACTGTAGGCGGCTGCGGCTCCTGTGTCGGTCGGACGGGGTCGGAGGATGATGATGACCCCTCTGCAGTCGTGACCGCGCCGCGTGCGGGTTCAGCCGGGTCGGCGGGGTCATCGGGGTCAACTGTCCCCGGGCGGAAATCTGCGGCGAGACGGGACAGAGACCTCAGAGCACTGCACAGCTCACTCCCGCGCTCCCCCAAGTTCAGACGCGGCGTAAACGTGCCGACACGAAGTCCACGCCAGAGTGCAGACGTGGAGTACACGCAAACAGGTTTATCGGCGGCAAGCTGGCGGCACCGTGACGTCACAGCAGCAGTGAGCCGGCCAATCGATGACCTTGAACTCCTGTTGCCGCCCGCCGCCGCCGCCGCCATGAGTGAAAAGTGGCCGCCGGCACGCGACCTAGTTAAAGCGCTGCCCCCACCGAAACGTGTACTGACACGCTTTCTGCACTGCATCGTGTAATGTACAGCGACGTAGCAGGCGTACCTAATACCTACACGGCAGACAGACGGGGAGCGACTGACTTCCGTGTGGTGATAGGTCATTGTTTACTATTCGAGCCGCGGAACAGAGCTATAGTGATAGGTCACTGTTTACAATTCGAGCCGCGGAAGAGAGGTGGGAGTAAAACAAGAGAGAGAGCGGCTGAGCGATGGGTAGATCCTGGAGCATGAGATGTAGGTAAACATTGGACTATGCTTTACCCAGTTCTGACTCAGCTTTGTGTGACAAGTGTTTAGGCGAAGTTGTTAATGCAGGATGCATATTTACGTAACCAGGAGCATACTTCATCTCAAAGGCAATATAGCTGCAAGAGCGGCGCCACTTTCCGAAAAGTTGGGGGGACGGGGAACGTAGGCATTTATAAGTAAATTATTCCCATGCAACGTCCATAGACGTAATGTTAAAATCCGAAATTTTTTGAGGACCCGTACCCCCAATGGCGCCGCTGGGATCTAGGACCATCATATTTTCGCCTCTGCAACACGTTTGATAATGCTGCAAAATACGGTAAAAAACAGTTCCTCATCACTGCCAGTCTGCAGAACAACCTATTTAAACTGCAACAGGTATTAATCATGCAAAACGATAGAAACTCAATATGCCTAGTTTGTTTGTGATTGGGTTTTAGGGCGCAACAACTGCTTGTTATTTGCTCTCCCATCAATCAATATGCTAGTATTTAGCGTTAAAATAAGCAGCATTCAATGGTACCACAACACATGCTAAGTACCTGGTGGGAGAAGACTGGACACGACTTTTGGACCAGCTCCAATCAGGCACGGGCAAAATCATACCACTGCGTGACTGCAGTCGTGTCTCACGAATCACATCAGAGCATCACTACATATATAACCAGATCACTCCATAGCTGTAATAAAATAATTATA
>VOPJ01011020.1:20000-43006 GCA_014673585.1 Semibalanus balanoides
AATTACCAGGTGAGGCGGCACTGTGTGTGGTGATTAACACAGTGGGGCTCCTGACGCGCGTGTGGGTGGCTAGGGCGGAGCGAAAACAGGGCCGCCGGGCAGGACCTCTGTGGTGGGCGCGAGTTCTCGTTTGGTGCGCTTTTGGCGGCTTCTTCAGACGGGTGGTCTCTGGCTGAAGGTATGTGTTCACGATCAAGGACGGCTTCAGTTGGGTGGTCTCTGGCTGAGGTGTATGTGTTAAAGATCGGAGGCGGCTTCTTCGTTGGGTTCTCTGGCTGAGGTGTATGTGTTCACGATCGGGGACGGCTTCAGTTGGGAATGGGTCTCTGGCTGAGGTGGTATGTGTTAAAGATCGGAAGGCGGCTTCAGTTGGGTTGGTCTCTGGCTGATGTTGTAGTGTTTAAAGATCGAGGCGGCTCAGCTAGGGTGGTCTCTGGCTGAGTGTATGGTGCTAAGATCGGGGACGGGCTTCAGCTTGGGGTTGGTCTCTGCTGAGGTGAATGTGTTAAGATCGGAGGGCGGCTTCAGTTGGTGGTCTCTGGCTGAGGTGTATGTTTAAGCATCGGGGACGGCTTCAGTTTGGGTGGTCTCCTGGCTGAGGTGAATGTGTTAAATATCGGGGACGGCTTCAGTTGGGTGGTCTCTGGCTGAGGTGAATGTGTTAAAGATCGGAGGTGGCTTCAGTTGGGTGGTCTCTGGCTGAGATGAATGTGTTAAAGATCGGAGGCGGCTTCAGTTGGGTGGTCTCTAGCTGAGGTGTATGTGTTAAAGATCGGGGACGGCTTCAGCTGGGTGGTCTCTGGCTGAAGGCATGTGTTCACGATCGGGGACGGCTTCAGTTGGGTGGTCTCTGNAGGTGTATGTGTTAAAGATCGGAGGCGGCTTCAGTTGGGTGGTCTCTGGCTGAATGCTCGTGTTCACGATCGGAGACGGCTTCAGTCACGGCACACCAGAGTCCAGACAGGGGTGGTGTTTGTCTGGTGCTGCAGAAGATGCATATTGCATAAGCTCATCGTTAGCTCCCTTACTTCGGAAGCCTTAGATCCTTCTCTCCGAGTGTCCGGGGCCCTGTCACTAATGCGTTAATTCACTGATGATTTAATGGTGTTCGTGTTGCTTCCTTCTCAGATAAGTACAGTAGGAGCCTACGCTATGTTGTCATCCGGAATCAGAGCGCAGCTAGCAGTAGCATGCCAAATACCCACATCAACATCCAGTCTGGATGGCCAAGTTGTGGGCTGCGGGGTTGTTAGAAGCGAATAGGATGACTCAGTGTTCTGAATAAATGGTGACAGCAAGTCGTGACGGGAACTTTCAAAGCGATGTCATTTTAGTTCAGTAGACTTCACTTACGTCAGTTGACTTCAGTTACGAAAATACTGCGTATGCATACAAACAATGAATATCTGACAGTTGACATCTACGTAATCTTTCTGATGCTTCGCTTACAACGAATCAAGTTATGAGGGAGCATCGAATAACTTAATATCTGTTAGTCGAAGGAGCTTCTGCTTCGCTCTTGGTGTGAAAAGGCTTCGTTGCCGAATTATAATTGCCATTTCACGCATTCATGAATCCAACCACGATGAATCAATAGGTGTCCTGAATACAATAAGTCTGCGATCTGTTTTGGGCCAAAGCATGATTACTTATCAGCTTAACACTAAGCCCTCAACAGTCAACATACTTGAGGGCAATCGAGTTCAGCACTACGTTGGTACTGGTACGGTAGTCTCCCGAGTGTCCATTTGACTAGAAACATGAGTGCACTCATGTTTGGTACAACATGAGTAATGTACTCATCGTACAACATAATATATATAAATGCAATGTGTCGTATTAAAAATGCTACTGAAATTATTACGCGATGCACACTTGTAAGCCTGCGCGGCACAGGTATTCGCCCTGGCTACCAGCCCGGCCGGTGACTCACATAATGACGTAGAAGACGTAGCAGTGGCAAGGTCACGCGTGATTCACATATCGATATGTCTACCAGCGTCCGCCCGTTTCTCTGCTGCGGATGTTTTGTGTGTCACGATTGTCACTTTTGATAAAAAGGTTCCTCGATTAAAGCTGTAATTTTGCGACCATCAGCGATTGTTCCTTATACTGTTTGCCGGATTCCACCGGTGGTATATATTCAAGACAACGTGACATTGATTAACATCAGGAACATTAAATGGAAAGGCGAAGTAAAATATACATTAGTATTGATGATATTCAAGCTTGAAACATATTTACTATTATATACGAAATACAGGATATAATACAGATATTAATTCTCCTAATAATTTATAGTATAATAACACGTAATATAGACAATATATCTAATACATATTTATTATTTATAGGCAATATACATATACAGGTGATCCCATAATTAGCTTCCTCCTTTTAAATGCGCGTACAAAATGACAAAATGACACTAGTGAAACAATATTTCTTAGGTACGAAGGGACATCATTGAAGTTTTGTTCCTCGCATGCTCTACCCTCTACTTGCATTGGGTACCGTGTAGCAGAGCACGTGCTCGATATGACCCCCTTCCCTCCGGATGCACTCCTTCACCCGGACTGCGACTAGTTATGAGCAACTAAACGTGACGGTCTTGTCACTTTCTTCCAGCTTATGGACAACTGGTATGGAGTAGGGAAATGCCGAGAGGTCTTCCCTGAGGATTCTGTGGGTGGTTGTGCGGGACAGGTCAAGTGACTGCGATCTTCTGTGGCGATACTTCTTTGGGCTTCTCTCCAATGCTTGCGGACTCTTTCGATGTTTTCTTCTGTTCTTTTTTAGACTGGCCTCCCAGCTCGCCCCTTTCAGACATCATTCAACGTCCCAATTCTTTCTCCATTTTATTGTAAATTAATATTATCGTGTAATGACAAGGCGCATGTCTCATGTGCTTCCCGAACTCTTTTGCATAACCACGATGGATCAGGATGATTGAACCAGTTGTAAGGTATGCTTTGTATAGGTAGAGCCTTTCTGCGAATATGAAGCTCATGCAGTGGCGTAGCCAAGGGGGGGGCAAAGGGGCCATGCCCCCCCCTGGAGACCTGGCGGGCCCCTCTGGCGGCCGAGCGAGGGCCCCCTGGGGCTGAAGGCCTGAAGGGGGCCCTCGGTCGGCCTGAGGGGCTCTCGGTCGGCCTGAGGGGCCCCCTCAGTCGGCATGAAGGGTCCCGCTCTTTCGGTCTGAGGGACCCTTTCGGTCTGAGGAGGCCCTCTGGGTCGGTCTGAGGGGCCCTCTGCCAATCTGAATGGGGTCTTCTGTAGGCCTTTGTCGGTTTGCAGGTGGCTTCTGTCGGTTTTCGGGGCCTCTGACGACCTTGAGGGGGCCCTCCTGTCGGTCTGAGGGACTCTCTGTCAAGTCTGAGGGGGCCCCTGGTCAGTCTTGAGGGGGCCCTCTGTCGGTCTGAGGGGCTCTCAGTAAGGCCGCGGAGGGCCCTTAGATCGGCCTGAGGTACCCCGTCTATCGGTCTTAGGGGACCGTCTTTCGGTCTGAAGGGGCTTTCTGTTGGAATATGGTGGCCTTTCTTTCGATTGAGGGGTCCTATGTTGGAGTGCAGGCTCTCTATGGCCTTGAGGGTCACTCGATAGCTTGAGGCCCTTTCGACCCGGTAGAAGCATCTGAAGGCTGAGGGCCCTATTTCGGCTCAGGGGTCCTCCGTCGGCCTGAGGGGGGTCATCAGTAGGCCTAAGGGACCCAAAAAAGCATAAGGGCCCTTCTGGCCACCTGAGTGAGCCATCGACTAGCTTATGGTGGCCTTTGGTAGGCCTAAGGGACCCACAGTCGGCATGAGGGCGTCTGAAGGGGCCCTCTATCGGCTTGGGGGGTCCAGCCTGAAGGGGCCCCTCTGGCGGTATGAGTAATCCTCATTCCGCAGGAGGGGGCCCTCTCTCGGCCTGAGGGGCCCTCTAGTGGCTTCGGGATCCTCGGCCAACTGAAGGCGGCCATAAGTTTAGGCCTGAGGAGACCCTCTGTCTTTCCGAGGGGCCTCAAATTTGGCCTGAGGGGCCCTCTATCCACTTGAGAGGTCCTCTGTCGGCCTGAGGGTGCCCTTTGGCGCAGCTGATGAGGTTCTTGCTCAGAGCCTGCAGTGGACTAATACACCCAGAATAAGTAGTTAAAATTGTGCTAGCGGAGCTAAAATAATGTAGGGGGCCCTGTGTCCATGGGTGGGGTGCATGCATTGCCAGGAGGCCCACATCCACAAACCACGGGTACTACCTGCGAAATCCGGATACGCTTTGGTCATTGGCACGTCTTAAGACGGTGGCAAGGCGGAAGGGCGTTTGAAAAGGTCGAAGGGGTCCCTAGACAATATTGAAGGGCTCTCGGGCCTTTTCAAACAGTCAGAAATGCAATTTACTGTCCAGTGAATACAACTCAAAATTTTTGCGCCGCTCCGCGGCGCAATTTAACTACAAATTGTATCACATGTAGATTACAAAAATCGTGCCGTTTCTCTGCGCATATATGGGTTGTGCTGCTACTTTTCCTATATGAATGAGCAAAATAGTTCGCTTTATCACTTTTTACAGCAGTTTATACGCAAAATAACATGTTTAGAAGTCCGCACCATAAGCAATGTGACGCATTGATGAGAATGCATATCCAGGGCATAAGACTCAAAATTTCGCCCGCTACGCGGCTTCAATTTATTTTACAAGTTGCAGTTCTTTGAGCCTTAACAAATATTTCAAGTTGGTATAGCTTATTCCAAATTGGTGTCGTTGGTTTTACGTCTTATCGCAAAATTGCAATGAAATGGTTAACGTGCCTTTGGGAGAAAACGAACGTTAAGTGACGTAAATGTCGTGTCATTTTTAGTGGAAAAAAACGATAAATGTTGACAATCGTAGAAATTCGTGTTTTTGAGCAATTTTGAAAAAAAAACTAAAGAAGGCAATGACAAGCTTTTTTTAAAATTCTTGTCTCAGATTCAGATTTGAAAATTTTTGACGCCCTAAACCCCCCCCCCCCCCGAAAAAATGAATCAAAAACTTGTGTGTCGTTGTTGTACAACACATGTACTGTTTTTGTTATGTGGGCCCCATTGACTACGAGGGCCCCCTGATACATTTGCCCCCCCCCTGGCCGAAATCCTGGCTACGCCCCCTGAGCTCATGGTGATTTTCACGAGACATTCCACACGAAACTTCATCGAATAAGGTTTGCAAAAATATAAAAATCACGTGCCAATCACCACGTGCAAAAATTATATGGACATTTCAATCTAGGAAGCTAATTATGGGGTTACCGGTAGGTACATATCACAACATAATATACATTTAAATATTATAAAAGTACATATTTTACAATTACATATTATATAATTGCATATTCTGCAATTACATTTTACACAATTACATATTATTCCATTGCATATTATACATACTACACATATATTTTACATCGTATGAAATATTCCAAATACATGGTTCAGTTGGGCAGTGACTTGAATGGCTAAATCATTTCAAAGTTTTTTATGTAATGTACCTGGCCAGAGTAGTGCTGTACTACGTATTACTTTGTTAGGTTTAAGTGACTACGTGGGTGGCAAAGGTTAGTATGTTTCCTGAAGCCACACCTCGTTGCACTGAATTACTTGTTGGCAAGTTAAACAAAGCGTAACAACTGGGAGAACAATTATTTACTTAAGTGAATACAGTGATAAACATTAGGTTGTAGTGTACTGAGACTGCCCTTCTGACTGTCTCTGATCACATACTCTCTGCTATTGATCACCAGGAACTCACCCTCCTCTGTCTCCTTGGCCCAGCCCTATCTAAGCTATTGACATCCCTATCTATACCCTATCAGCTATTGACATATCTAAGTGCTTTGATGTCATCAACCGTTCTATCCTCCTTTCTAAACTGCGTACCTACCTATAGCATCGACCCCACCTGGTTTACGTCATACCTCTGTGGTCACACTCAGTCTGCCTGTACGACTGATGGGAATGTGAAACTTCATTTGTCCAGGCCTCTCCCCAACTCTATCGAAGTATCGGTGTCTTCCAAGGCTCGTCTTTTGGGCCCTTACTTTTGTGTGCGAGTATGAGCGAGTATTTATATTATTTTTATATTAAGATTAGTGCATCTTTCTTGTTCTTCATGCTTGTATGTGGCCCGGTAAAGCCCGCTCCGGCGTGGATGGGGTCCAACGTCAAATACAATTATAGGAACTCGGCCAGTGATGAAGTCATGTAAATCTAACAGAATATGGTATTTAAGCAAGACAACGAATCTCGGAATTCAGTGCTCACGGAAAAAACGAGAATTGGGAGTTCTGGGATCGGCCTCTATTATTAAACGTACAACACGTTTTTAAACTGTGATGATAGGTTTAAAAGATGAGTGGTCTGTGGTAGTCGGAGCCCCAGATGACTGCACAGTATAGTACAGAACAAATGTTCTGTCCACTTCCTTGTCTGTTGGTGCTGCACGCAGTTAAACCCAATGAGCTAGTTATGCCCTTGACCCTGAAACCGGGGCGAGGGCTATATAATATGTAAATATTACACCGTTGACATTGACTATGGGAGTTTGAAAAGCATGACACACATGCATTCGTATAATTTACCACCACAAAAGTGAAATAAGCTTAACCAAATCCAGAAGATTCCACAACAAACTGATTTTCCAGGATCCAGGATCCACAGGATCCCACAACAATGTTTTTTATTATTATTCAGGATCCGCAGGATCCAGTAAAAAATCCAGGATTCAAGATCTACACGATCCCATAACAAAACAAAATTGCAGGATCCAGGATCCAACAAGAATCCAGATCTTGGATCCTTAGGATCCTGGATCTTGGATATTTATTATATTGGCCCATGTCTGAAGCACTTAGTAGTGCTGTATCGTCAGCAAAAGTAGTTACGAGCGAGCCGCGAAGCGCGGAGCGAGTCCTCATTGACTATCAGATTTTTCTTCAACATTGATAAGCGGCCGACCGGCCGGGCCCGGCCCCCGGCCGGGACGCCGGCCACAGACCGCGAACGCTGGATCATGAACCTTAATTCTATTTTGAACCCCGCGCATTCGATTGGAACAAGTCGTCTTTCGCCATCTGATAGCCCCATGCAAATGAACATTTATTAATTATTGAACATTGTTTTTTTTTCTCATGAAGATTGGTCAGTCAACGGCGCGTGACACGTGCCGCGTCAGGGGTGTTCAGAAAGTATTATCACTGCTGAGCTGGAAACGGCTGACCTATAAAGCTAAAAATTTTTGTGGAAAGGCTCTGGAGACCACACCACTGGCAATGTTGCACAGGTACAACTCTGGGTCACACTGCACGTGCGGCACGTGCACCCTGTTCGCGTACACAAAAATTAACTGCAAAACATCGTTGCAATAACGGACCCTATATTCTCGGAATCCAAGTCGCAAGACACCGGGTCAAAAACAGAATGCGTGAGAAACGATCCGCCCAGGCGTATGCAACTTATGTGTCGATCAGCGGCGCGTGGTACGTGCAAAAGTTACTGGCTATAACAGCATCATAATTCCATAGTTGTATGACGTCCTTCACAATTTAAAATCAGTGCTCAGCACCTATTGGGACGTGAAAGCGATGAAACAACACCCGAAATCTGTAGACCAATGTGACCGTCTTAAAAAATGCATTCCAAATTAGGTTTGCATACAGTAATTTTCAACTGTTAAAATCTGTCTGTAGTATTTTTTTATCGACGATTTATAATATTTCTTTAATTAACAACCGCCGTTAAGCTTGTCAAAACCAAAGGTACTGAGACGATACAGAATGAGCGGCTGTAAAGCGCAATCAAAGGCCCATCTAATACCCACTCAAAATGAATTTTTGCCTACAAACCATGAAGCTTATAATTGTAAATTTAAAGATAACGCTTCAAAACCTATTTAGTTTAAAGTATCGATTTAGTTCGGATCTATTTTGCGACGGGCAAAACAGACACAGCGAAATAATTCAAAGCATGCTTTTTGCACAAGACTGAACCTCCGTTGGACGGGTGAATGAAATTGACGCGGATTTATTCGGACTCGCTCGTCCTTCGCCGTTTAAGGCGTCTTACTGGTATTTTTGGTCTCACCAGAAGCTGTGTACAAGTCAATTATGAACACTACAAAAGAAGGGGTCCCAAAAGGGAGTCCATGAGGGACCCTGCAGGTTGAGTCAAATGGTCAGTGAGTCAGTGGGTCAGTTGGTCAGTGGGTCCTACGAGAACTACGAGTTCAGAGTTTAGACTACCTGTCCACTCGATCTGGCGACACAGGTGACAGGGTGGCTCGGTTGTCAAGCAAAGCGAGACGGCACGTCTGCAGCGGAGTTCGTCATGGGCTGGGCCTGGGGCTGGGCCTGGGCTGGGCCTGGGCTGGGCCTGGGCTGGGCCTGGGCTGGGCCTGGACTGGGCCTGGACTTTAAGGAAATCACTGGGCTCTGGGTGGCCCTTGGCTGAGCATGTTGAAGTAATGCGCGCCGCGCAAGCCAGGTCAGAGCTTAAAAGTATATAAACCAGCAGTTTACTTTCACAGCTATACACAAGTGAGTGCTATTATTTCTCATTTACACTTTACAGGTAAATATGTTAGGATCATTTTTACCAATTTTGTGAAAATAATGATATGCTAAATGTGAATGGGCCCAAGGGCGGATCCAGGGGGAAGGGCAAAGGGGGCATGCCCCCCCAACCACCCACAAATCGGCGCAAAAATTTGAAAACACATTTCCTGAGTTTTGTCGTAAACTAAGCAACTTTTACTAGAGAAAGTTGTTTAAATCAGTTATAGATACATACAAGCGAAATCCGATGATTTCCAAGAATTATGCGATAACAATTTTTTGGGAATTTTGCCCCCCAAACTGTCAAAATCACACTTTCTGGATCCACCAGTGAATGGGCCGGACCGGGCACGGGCCTCAATATTATTAAATTTGACTGGGCCTCGTCTCGGCCTTGGCCTGGCCTTCATGGGCCTGGGCTTGGGGTTGGTGGGCCTATGACGGACAATGATCTGCACTAATTCTGCATACGTGAGCCTTTTTCAACAGTGAGGCATGGACTCTGGGTTCGAAGTTCAAACCATAATAGGTGAAAGATTGTAAAAATCCGTCGGAGTTGCTGATTCTGGCTCAACTACATTATATTTTTGGGTATATGTATATGTACCCATGTATTTGCACATGTATATTTGAATGATACCATATAGTCGCCTGTCGTCTGTTTTAACCACTTAAAATAATTTGCGAGACTGATAATTGTGTTTGTATTCGATGAATTAAATTAGTCTTGACCATCTTAAACTCTTAAAGGTCCTTGAAACAGCATTGTTGCTATGAATTAATCGCCATCCTTAATACCACGTTTGATACGGCAACATCTCAAGGATCAGCAACTAGCAAGTCACCAAGCAAACATTGAATTTGGTTGTGAAAGTCAGTAATTGAGACATTCTCTAGTGATGTCTCAGTCGTAAACTCGTTTCTATCTGTGTGTGTTTTATTGTATTTCCGGGAGCTGACTGGCAAATTGACATTTCTATTCGACTAGGCTGTTTGTTGATGTTCCCTTATAAGGGCCTGAACTACTGAACTAAAAACGATCCCGCGCCGGTGTTTCGAACCAGATGTCCTGTCACTCCAGCACGCATAAATATCGAGATCTGGCACCAGTGGACCACTTGGCCACTGGCGTGCTTGGATCATATATAAGCGGTGCGAACCAGATAACCGACATCAACAGTTGTGGCCTATCTAAAACACTGAGAAGTTTGGCGGCAAAATGACGGGAACCAGACGTAACAGTTGGATTTATTTGCTTTGGATATCACACCTAATCAGAAGTTAAATCAGCTGATTGGGTTAGTAAATTAGCACAGCAGATATAGGAGATAAGAACGATGGCCAAGGCAAGAAATATCACTCCTAATAAAGCTCGTAGGCCAGCGGGTTGCGTATTTTCCTGTGTGGTTGCCAGGCGGGTATGCTATGCACATTGCACAGGGAGGCAAAAACACGATCATTGGCATGAGTAATGACTACACCACTTTACACAGCTAGCTACACCAACGCCTACCCAGCTTTGAAGCCCAGGTACTTCCTATATTATACGACAGATCAATCAATATGTTTTACCATGACGCGATTGTGCCTTTGAGGTTGGTCTGGATTATCTTAAGACCAATGTATTGCAAGTAAGAGTCACGAAATGGACATCCTGCAACACCAGGCTGAATTAGTATATCCACGTAGGCTGAACACGTGCGGCAGGACGATAAACAAAGGCCGGTTTGATTTCAGACCGGTTTCGGTGCGTCTGAGTCACAGGGTCTGACCCACAGCGGTAGAAGTGGGACCGATGTCTGAATCACCTGCAGAGCACACGGCCGGCGGAGAAGCCGTGCTCTGTACCTACTGCTGCACGGACGCTGTGACGTCACAGGATCAGACCACCATCGGCCGAGACGGGGGCCGGTGGCGGTTCACGTCGGGGCTGTCCCGGGGGTCCACCGCCGTCACCGCCGCCACCGCCGTCACCACCGGGCGGAGGCGGGGGCGGTGGGCGGAGCGATAAGTCGCGCGATGGAAGAGGTTGGCGGAGGTGTTGCAATCGGTAGGTACCTTCTAGGTACTATCCGGTGTTCACGGAAGATCAACATTGTTGCTATGACCATTGGACCAATGCTTGCCGCTCCGTCACCGGTGTTTCGTTGGTTTGATGCGCGACTTCTGCACTTAATATGAAGCCAATCGTATGCCGCTCTCTCTGGGTGGGTGTGAGTGGTATTTCGTTGTAAATTTACGCCCATTTTACGTGCTGTAATACATTCTCCGACGGGTATGAATAATAGATTGATAGTCCTCTCAAACATGTTTGTAGTTTCACGTCGGAGTAAGTGAGCCGTTTGGATGTGATGTCCTTACGTCTATAACGTCAAGTCACCACCCAAAGCGGTGGATTATTGGATGCTATAAAAGCAGAAGCGGATGGTGAAACTGCGGGCCCGAGGTTTATTGGATGCGTGATGCTACCCAAACATGCACACCGGCAAAGGAAAACAGAACGTGTTTGCTTTCATCCTCGGCGTGCTATGTTAGCACAAAACACTGTTGGCGTTTGTAATACAGCGACCGAGCGAATCAGCCACAACATGTCTGACGTCTCAGCAGCTTCACCTTGGTGCCCTTACCATGCATGTCATTATCACATGCTGCATCTTCCTCGAAGCTTATCATCACATGTGCCAGGCTTCACAGAAGCCTCCGTTTAACGCTAAGTAGCGCTGCAACCAGTCGCTTACAGATTTGAAATACATCGCGAAACACGATATATGCCATGTACGTTACCCGCATGTAGATTACAATCACTGTACAGTGGTCCGCATATGCAATGTAAGCCCTCCAGCACGTGTAGCGTACAGTGCAGGCAGTCGTATGTAGCTTCTGGCCTATCCATAGAGTAGTATGCAATTACAGATGCTAGCATACCAAAGTAGTGTATGGCTGCATACTTTAGCATATAGCATGACAGCTTTGACTAGACTCGAAGCCAGGCAATGGAAGTGAAAAGCTGATGAGAAACGTATTTTTGGATAAAAGAAAGCAAGCACAAAAACACCTCAAATTTATTCACAAGTTAAGCAGTATTACCTTTTCAAACATTCTCCATGTCCATTGCTCAATGCAAGGACGTTTATGCAAGTATTGGAAGGACACATAAGTGACCATATCCGTCATTAAGTATATTCCTAACTATGCATGGTTAAGCTATGCAACTAAGTACTTTGTACTATGCAAATGGTAAAAGTATGATGTGTGTAAGTATACTGTATAAATATACCTACCATATATGTGTATACAATCAAGTATGTATAAGTATACTATGTATAAGTATAGGTACTATGAATAAGTATACTAAGCATAGCTATACCATGAATACCTAACTATAAAGTTATAAACTATGTAAAACTATACTAAGTATTACTTTATCATGTCTAATAAACTACGCATAACTAATAACTATACTATGTATAAATATAATATTTATAAACTATACTATGTATAACTACTCTATGTATAACTATACTATGTATAAGCTGATTAATCATTTGCTTTATTGCATAAAACTTTACGCGTTATCCTGCCACCGAAAGGTGATACTACACTAGGTGACGCAATTCGGCTCATCTAGCCGGCTCTGTCACATATGCTTTGGTGCTTTGGATGTTTGTTCATGTCTACATCTCACTATCATTTGATGTCATCGCACAGTAAAGCAAGCTGTGCTCAGGCGATGACGCACAGCAGACTGCGAACTTTGCTCAGTTCGTTTGTCAAGGTGTGTCATGGTTATCCGTTGGTCGATGGCCGTATTTGTATGTTCATCATAACGACAGTATGTCACGATAGCAGCAGTCGTCGAATGTCAATACCAAGCGACACCTGACGTCGAGGAATCGCGCCGAAAATGCCGGGGAACCCCATCTTCGAAACCTAGCCCTGTCAGGGAGAGACCTCCTCCTCGAATCAATAATCATAGCACACACGGCGGCACGGGGAGACATCGGTGCTTTACTCTTATACTCCTCTTCGATCTTCGTATCGGTGTTGTTACCGATGCGAGCCGTTAGTGTGCTATCGGTTCTGTTTGCATTGATTGTGACTGATGCACTTACGTTTTTTTATTTTTTCCCGAAACGGCCTAAAGCCATTTTCCGGGGAGGGAAATTACATCTGACAATTTTGGCCAGGTAGAAAAAAATACATTAACCAGTTTATGTGAATCCGGAGCAAACCAGGGAATAGAGCTTTATTACCTTAAAGGGACTGTCCCACCTTAACATAATATTTGAGTTGAGATAGCCATTTTGCGTGCTTGGCATGAAAATTAATGTATGGTAATAAGTTAAAAACAACGCACTGAGGTCGAATCAACAGAGAAATTCGAGGTTTGATTTTGGCAATCTGTAGCATGCCAGCCCCCAATGTAATTTTAATGGTGGCCGTGGAGCCGATGCTCGTAGTCCTCTCTTTGCTAAATGTTGATTGCCAAGTCGAGCTTGTTTTTACCTTTGGCCCATACATTAGCCATACACTAGTCCTCCTTATAACAGCGTGAAGGTTTTCTTTTTTCCGCAAAAAAATCCTTCATATGACGACATCAAGCCCCAAATATTAAAAACTGGTTTTTTGATGAAATTAAGCTCTGTTCGTTAAGAAACAAATGTTAATAATCATGTTCAGCAGCAATTCACTTCATATTTTGCACCACAAACGACGTACATTTTACACATTTTTTGAAGGTGGGACAGTCCCTTTAAGTGATTTTTCAAGGAAAAGCTAAGTTCTATCTTACGTCAAGCATTTTGTTCAAGGAAAAGGCTAAAAAAAACACAGAACACACGTACGCATTTAATATATTTACACACATAGGTACCGATGCATCCAATGCATACTGATACACTTGTGAAAGGTGTCAGTGTAAAGGAGCCCAGATGCGCTGCTGTAGAGTGTAGGTATACTATACCGGGATTTATCTACCAGCATGTGTAATACGTATTTCGCCTGCGCTACCTTTACGCCCGCCCGCTATACAAAGTATATGTCCAAGGTGAATATATGTAACTCGCATACTACAATTTCCAAATGTTACCTGGGGGTGATGGACCTATGACGTTTTTTCATAACCTTCATGCATGTTTCATGTAATTTATTGCGTCCAACGAAAAAAAAGTATTTTCATTGCTTATGGTAATCCCTAAAATTTCAGAAGCCCGGCGTGCATTCAACACCACCAATTATTTCATTGGAATTAAAATAGTAAATACATTTTGTGGTCCGCATATTAGAACTTACATGATGCCTATGCTTTTAAATCAACATTCGGATGCAAATGTCTGGGGTAAGGTAATCCATCGCAATAGCCTGAAGTCGTCCATTGAACACACTCACGAGTCACGTGCAGGTGAGCGTGAGGCGTGAGCCAGATGTTAACGTGCCATTTAAACTTTCACCCTTACCCCGTTTTTCTGCATGACAAACATGTTTTTTAACAAGCAAGTTGTTGTTTTATTATCCTCCAGATATGTGACTTCGCCACTGCTCTGTAAGTAACTTAAACTCCAACAGCCGCCTATATCGTTATGTTCGTGCTTCACTTGAAAGTTGAAACTTCATCCTGCTGATTGCCTGTTGTCATATGATTGTTTTGTTTTAACGATGTCACTCTAGAACTAGAAAACTATAATATTGCTTTCAAATAATTACATGGGCCCTTTGTCGCTTCTTCACTACCGAATGCCACTTCTTAACCCTCGCCCTGGTGGGTGTGGGGGGGATATTTGACCCCCTGAGGTTTTTCCAGAATATCGGGAAAACGGCAGCGCGTACAGCTGTTTGGGCATCAATTGCCCCCACTTAATTCAAGTTTTGAACGCAGTTCATCTCAGGTCAGGTCACCAGGTCACGTCAAGTGACATTGCCTTCCGAAATGTTTGTGATCGTGCCAAAGTCACGGTCTTTGTACGATATATTTGAAACTGGTGGGATTTTATAAGGTCATAAGTACCTACAATTAGTGCCTCTGATTTCTTGCATCGGTGACCTAAGGTCAGGTCAATTTCCTGACCTTCTCATTAAAGGTGAACGGGAAAATATACAAATGCTTCTTATTCGGAAAATATGCATTGGATCAAATCGATTTTTTATCATGTTATTTTAGCTTATTCTTGATTCCTCAGGTGAAATTATTGGTCAGTGATCTCTGCAAAGTCATCTGAGGTCATCTGAGGTCATCTGCAATGATTTGCCAATAACAAGTGATATAATCGAGATAAAGACGAGCGGATGACACCACTGTGTTTTTCTCGTCTGGCCGCCGCGTCGCTCCATTTACAGCATGACCTATCTGGGTCACCAAATGACCTTGACCTGAGGTCATATTTTGAAGTTGACCTAACCAGATTATCATTTATATGATTCAAAGCGCCTCGACAAGACAAACACGATGGTGTTAAAATAAATGCTCTATCTTTTTCAGACAAAAAGCTATTTATGAAAACAAGATTTACCAAAAACGGATTTTTTACCTTTGATGACCTCTGGAGTGGAGCCTAAGCTGTTAGTCTGAGTTCAATTCTGACGACATCTATGTTGACTACATTTTCAAGAGCTTTGGATTGTTTTTCCGTTTGTTCCTACATACTATGTAGGAACATATATTACTATGTAGCTATCATAGTTTCCGAGATATTTGGGGTTGTTCGAAGCGATGTCCTTAAACTGGAAAATTTGACCTTTGATAACGTACCTTTGACCTCAATATCGACCATAGCCAAAAATTATCTTTGAAAAATCGAATGCACATGTCAAGGGCTTTCAAATGCTTTTCTGCGTCATTCAAGCCCCTTTAGTCTTCTAGTTAAACGGGAGTTATGTTGACCCCCCCCCCCCCGACCATGGCAAAGCTGTCTGGGAGGCCCACCGACCACCGGGGCACGGGTTAAACCAAGCCTAGACTACAGAAAGATGCATTTGCGTCTCAGATAGACAGCTTCTTCATTGATAGGTATTATTTTAATTTTGTCACGCGATCTCGCCATCTTATTCTTGGTCACTTGTCACTCAATGCGATGTGTTAACCTGCATCATGTAGGCACCTATATGTCATATTTGTCCCTGAGGCAGGTAGAAGAACAACAGCGGTTTTTCGGAATACCACTCACCAAAATCAACAACACGTGCCATAAAGCGGCCGTTTGGGGAACATTAGTCTTAAATGCAGGACAGAGTCTAGGCCCAGCGTGTCGTGTTTTCGTCCTCTAACCCGGATCCTCCAGACCAGCTCGTAGACCACACCCATCGCTCTCCTGACCCGTCGCCGAATTATCTCACCGCACGTGCCCGGTGACCTCTGACCCCGCCCCGGGGCCACTCCGGCGGCGGCGGCGGCGGCGGCGGCGGCCGAGCCTCGCCAGCGGCTGCTGTGCGTGGCGGTAACCGCGCCTGAGGCACCGCCCCGCGCACACGCGCACACACACACTACAGCTAATGTGGGCACTCGAGGCGCGGTGGCGGCACTAAAGGCTGCCGACGGGTCAGAGGTGAGCCAAACAGCCCCGGGGCACACGTGCGCCGGCTGTCCGCGGCCGCAGAAGTGTGCCGTCGTGCTGCGTCTGCCGCTGCCGGCGTGACCAGATCGACCCCACCGCCTCCGCCACCGCCGCCGCCGCCGCCACCGCCGCCGCCGCCGGTCAGTAGGTAATAGTGACGAGGGGTAACAGCCAGGCGGCAATTATGCGTTCATTAGCCGGGAAGCAATCAGGGTGTCGTGGGCCGACGTCAGGGTGAGGTGGGGCGATGCCCGCGGCGTCAGGAAGAGTCGCCGCGATTAAATTCGGACCGCCATCGGACCGCTGTGTCGGCTGGCTTGACGCCACGTCCGGAGAAACGAAGTCACCCGAACGTTAACATTGGTTCGATGGCAGCACAGCGTCAATGGCTCCTTAGAGGCGATTACGACTGTTTGCGTGTGTACGGGTGTGCGTTATACCTCCAGCAGGCGCAAAGTTCCCAGATCAGGGCCGATATTTTATCGCGATCGCCGCCGTCGCGCCGTTAACGTCCACATTACTGCTGAGACTGAAAGCGGCGCAGTCGGCAGTGCAGCGGCGGCTTTTGTGGCGCGGCGTCCCCCGCTGGAACTGAATGCGCTAATGGGCGGCAGCTCCCACCATTCGGACGGTTTAACGTCGTCCAGTTTTTGTCAGACGGCGCTTGCCGGCTTGAGGTGACTGGTTATTGGTGTTGCCAGCAATCTGGTAGCCTGCGCCGCTAAAGCAGGCCGTTCCTGTCCGTGGCAAAGGTGACGCAGCTGGCGTCATCTGTGGAGGAACAATTCAGCGGAGATTGCCAGAGGTCAAAAAGGTCAACCAGCGCAAAATGACGCAAACCGTTCGTCACCAGTGAGTCAGTGTCTATATTGAGAGCTGTTTTGGCGACTAATATTGGCTTCATATCAGTCGTGGCGTGCTATGTGTTTATGGCCACAGTTTATCGCAGTGACCATGTCGTGACGACGGCACTAAAATATACTCTGCCAAGAAGACGGCATCTATTTCGGGGTATCTGGCCGAAGAAATAACATTGGAGCACAGTGTTTCTAAAACAGTCTGACAGTTAGGTTTCAGGTGGACAAAGAATGATGCATGCTATTTTCGAGCCAGGAAGAGCACCCGAGGCACTAACACAAGCAGTAGTAAACTGAACAGGCTAACTTTAGGGCCAGTGTTTCTTAGTCTGGGAGTGACACAGTTCGGTGGAATGTAAGCGCAACATGCCGAATTACAATCGTCTTATGACAGAAATGCAGACATTTGTCTTATTAGGTTGTGCCGGCTTTAAACGCTACAGATCTGAAGAATGAAAGGGCTGATTTAAAATGCAGCAATGGCACAATATAATTTGTCGTCTTTTGGCTCGCCTAATGCCTCATTCAGATCCATAGTCGCTTCTTCCACGCCCATGCGTCAGCCCAGGTCTCGCTCCCTTAAAACAGGAATAAGAGGGACGACAAAGCAACCATAAGCCTGTAATGTGAAATAATCACCTTTTCCTGACAACGATGGAGTTGACTTGAAATCGATAGACGATGATCAAAGTATCGTTGTAAATTTAATCACATTTGCATTACAAACATTTTTACTAAAATATATTTAACTCAAAGTTAATAAGGATCCACGCTTTAACGTAAACGACCGGCACTTGCAAGCTGCTTTCAAGTATTTTTGGTCCTCATCCATAACTGCCGGACCTTGCACGTTTTTTATGGATATATAAAATATATTTTTGCGTTCTGCTTGTTGTGATCATACCGCATAGTCATATATGCAACAGGTATTCAATGAAAAAGTAACCAAATAGGAGTCTACTACTCCGGCTTCTGTGTGGCATGTGGGAAGCCGGGACCTACAAAAGCCAATACCGAATCTATGAGCGGAAACCACCCACGGGGCCCGTGGGAGACTAGCACGATAGCTCGCAGTTGAACAAACGGCCGATCAACTGGACGGGCGGAAGGTCTGGCGCAAGCCAGCCCACACGATACGACACGGTCCGACCGGCCACGGGTTAAAGTAGTCCCCAAACCCGGATACTCGCTCATTGACAAAATATCGACATAGACCCGACAGCACACCACCTCCACTCCGGAGCCGCTCTGACGCATACATAAGCCCGAATGGGAACATCCCTATTGCGATCGCGCGCGACCGCCGAAGAGTCGGTCTGTATCGACCGACCCATGGTCGGGGGCGGGGGAGTGTGTCGTAGGTCGGCGTCTACGAAGCGGATTTAGGGATCGGTGCTGGTCGCCGGGTCGCCCGCCTGTCGAGCCAGCACGCGCTGACGAACGGAAAGCCGCGCCTGAAGAAATAACTCTAATACCAAATCCCATGCGGACATGGGGGCGACGCAAGCTACATGAGGTTGGGTAGGGTCGGCATATCGGGGCGAGGTGGAGGGCACGCGATAGGCGCCTGCCCATCGCGGCGGCGGTGGTGCCTCGGCCAGGCCGGGGGCCGGGCGGGGCCGGTATCTAAAGGGTGGGGGTGTGGGGGGGGGTATGAGGGTGGGGGGGGGGAAGGGGGTGATGGGGGCGGGGGGGCGGATTGGCAGCGGGGGGGGGTGAGGGGGGGGGCGGGGAGGCATGGGCCGGGTTTGAGGTGGCTTGGGGGTGGGAGGTGGTGTGTATAGCCAGGTGCAGTGGTGGGTGAGGAGAGGAGGAAAGAAGGGATGGGCGGGGGGGCGTAATTTAGGGAGGTGGGTTGGTGGGAAGGGGCGGGGAAGTTGTGGGGTGGAGGGGTAGGGGTAGTGGCGGGTTGGGGGGGGAAGTTTTTATTCTCGTGGGTAGTGACGAGTGCGAGTGATGTGCGGTTTAGAGGATGAGAGGGGTATGAAGAGATGTGAAGGGGCGGAGGTAGATGGTGGCCGCTGAAGGGGGGAGAGGAAGACTAGAGGGAGGGGGGAGGGGGGAGGGGAGCGAGTGTGATGGTGAAAGGCGCGGAAGGGGAGGTGTAGGGCAGGCGGATGTAAGCCGAGTCGGAGAGAGGAGGGCGTCGGGGCAGTGTGGTAGCGTGGTGGGGTTGCAGGGTAACGTCGCTACTGTTGTTTATTTAGTCGGTCCTGCGATCCTGTTTCGAGGCACGAGGTCGGGGTGGCGGCAGCGGTGGTGAGAGCAGAGATGGGGGCTTTGAAATCACCTAACGCCCAGATAATGGCGCCGCCTTAAATATCGTGATAAGAAAACGCTGCTGATAGTTTCGAAATAACTATGTGTGCTTGCTTTTAATTGATACAAACTTACAATATTGAATACGGGAATAATTGTATTCAATTCTTAAATTTAAATAAAATCATTGTTATACCATAACGGAAGCCTATGAAATTATTGCTAACACACATATAATGTGATTATTATTTTCCTTAAGCTATTGCAAATCTCAATCAATTGATTACAAATTGTTGTGAAACACCTATGGCCATGAACACATTTTCAGTTTGTTAATTTAGTGTTGATCATGGATACCAATCTGCTGATCAATTTGGATGGCTTAACTTCCGTATGTTTGCGGATCGGTGTGGGTGGATAGTTGTTTAAGCCGTGGATACGAGTGGATGTAGATTGTAGCTACAAGACAAAACATGAGCGAAGCGGATTTGATATGGTTCTATCGTAGCTAGCACTCACGGGGCGACACGGATGCAGATATGGATATTACACGGGGGAGGGAAGTCGCGAGCGGGCTACGTACTGACGAGTCCACTAAAGGCGGACGGTGGGTGGGAGTAGTGGGCGTGGGTTCGGTGCGATCGCAGTGAGGGCGGGATCAGTCGATCGAGAGGTGCGGAGCGTGGATGGAGGGCGCGAGGCGAGGCAGAGTGCTAGACACCATCTGACGGAAATTAGCCCGGGTGGGTGGGTGCGGGGCCTGCTATCAGAAACCCGCTCTGCCGGCCCTAGCCTTTCCTCCCCAGCCGTCCCTCCAACTCGACCCTCCCTCACCTCCCTCGTCACCTACAGAGTCTGTCCGACATTCCACGCAGCCGCTGAAAGCCATCTCGTCATCTCGCACTCCGCTCCGTTATCAACAAAGCCACGCTGATAGCGGCGCCGTTCTGCTTTCATAATTGGTCGAAATCACCTGCAAACGTCGGCACCGTGAAGTCGGTGGCAGGGCGCGTTCAAGGCAGTTCTGTTTTTGTTCCGTTCAAGGCCGTTTCTACTACGCGCTACTACACAAACAAGCTGAACAGCCGTGAACCTCGCCTGGCGGCGGCGGTCGGCGGCGGGGCACAGGTGGTGTTGGGGGGGGGGGAGGCAGCCAGGGGGGCAGAGGCGGTCCTTGTCAGTGACCGGGCCGCGCATGGCTGAACAAAGAGAGGCCGGACTAGGCCGCGGCTCAGCGCCACATGTCAATGTAGCGCACAGAGGCAAGACGGAGCGCCGGGCAGCAGCGGCTGCAAGGCCGGACGAATGGAGAAGTCATTTGGCTCACGGTCCCGGGTCTGCGCTGGGCATAGTGTGCATGGTCCTGGGTCTGCGCTGGACATAATGCTCACGGTCCCGGGTCTGCGCTGGGCTTAGTGTTCATGGTCCCGGGTCTGCGCTGGACATAATGCTTATGGTCCCGCGACTCAGCGCTGGACAAAGTGCTTGCTTATGGTCCTGGTCTGCACCAGGCATAGTGCTCGTGATCTCGGGTCTACAGTCTGCACTGGTCATAGTGCTTGCCCATGGTCCCGCATCTGCGCTGGGCATAGTGCTTATGGTCCCGCATCTGCGCTGGGGTTAGTGCTCATGGTACCGAGTCTGCGCTGGGCATAGTACTCACAGTCCTGGGTCTGCGCTGGACATAGCACGAAATAGTTGCTATCAGCATCAGTCAGCTTTGCATACACCCCGAGCCGATGCCTACTCAGAGCCCCTAACTCAGCTAAAGGAACCACTGCTGATGCGAATGATTACATACTGATTGATTGTATGGTGCAATTATCAGCGTTGTTGGAGCTAAAGAGCGACATTAGGCAGTTCTGTGGTAGTTTGAGGACACCTGATTTTACCTGTCATTTCTTCGGCATTATGCTGAAGTTACTGGTGCTAAAAACACTATAAGACAGTTTCCTGGAAGAGCATATATGACGGCAGCTTAAAATATCGTGCAATTGTCAATTATTTCTCAAATATGTTGGATCTGAAAGATTACTGAAGATCGAATGGGTTGAAACACGAAAAAAGCCACTGGCAGTGGGCAGAGCCGATGAGGGCTCGGCGATTAAAAAGCCTCTTTAGACAGGCACCAACCAATCATTTTAGACCTAATGGCAGAAAAGTTGTAATTGTCGACAGGGTTATCAATCTCGTACATTTTGCTAACAATTATCATAATAGCAGGCCGTAGCTGGAATTATTGGTCATTAGGAAACGTTAACTGTCACTGATTCATTAATAAATGATTTCAAGTGGCTTTTAGCGCCAACAAAGCACCTTGTCATGTGCTGATTTTTCTCCAGTTTTGGGTTTTATCACCATGTAAATCGTCTCCCCCGTTGATTCGTGCCAGACAGAACCACCTCCAGCAATAGGGTGGCTGGCATCGGCACACCAAAAATAAAAAGCAATCCATCCTAATATCTCGCACGGCCCATAAACATTTAATTACGGTGAAGGGCATGGTGTCCGTGGCGATAAATCCAGTCTAGGCGGAAGTTACGCTGAAAGAGGACAACAACAGCAGACTATCTATATGGCCCAATATCTGGTGCAATAAAATAGGTCAAGCTGTCCTAACCAACGACCATTCGATGTACTACTTTGAAAATGTGGTAACGATTATGTACTCTAGATTCGTATCGTTCCTCTCACACTAATGTTTCGGAAAAGCGGGGCTGTTTTCTTTATACGTGAGGGTCGTAGCGCCTGGGTTCTAGTGGGGGTCGATGGGGGTGGCGTGTAAGTTGAGTCTGGACACAGCTGGGCTTGGATAAGGTTCAAGGATTACAACTGTAGAAGTAATTGCTCATGTGTTAAAGTCCAAGTCAAAGAAAAAAAGTACTGCGCCGAGGTAAAGCAGAAGTTGAATGCTTTTTAGCAATGCGTGGGTAAAAAGATGTCATTGTTCTGAGACAAAAATCGTGCTTAGTGATACATGTATGATGTGTAGCACAGTTCGTCATGGGCCCATCAACCCCAAGCCCAGCCCACCCCAGGCCCATGAGCACCAAGCCAAGGCCCAGAGGCCAGACCAGGCCCAGTCAAATTCATAATATTGAGGCCCATGACCGGTCCGGCCCATTCAAATTAAGCATATAATTATTTTCACAAAATGTGCAAGCATTATCCTTGCATATTTACTTGTTTACTATAAATGATGAATAATATTACTCACCTGTGTGTTGCTGTGGAAATAACCCGCTGATTATATTGTTTTTAAGCTCTGAGCTGGCTGGCGCGGCGCACGCATTAATTCAATATTCTCAGCCCAGGCCCGCCCAGAGCCCAGTGAATTCCTTAAAGTTGAGGCCCAGCCCAGGCCGAACCCATGGCCTATGGACCAGCCCAGTCCATGACGAACTCTGGACTACGTAGGTAAGCAAAAAGGGCGAACGCCCCAAGCAAACATTGATTTTGGGCTTCGGCCCTAGCTTTTGGTGCATCTTTCCAATGTTTTGCATTTAGGCACGAGATGGGAATCGTTTTCTATAGACCTGAGGTACACCCCCCCCCCTCCTCTCCAATATATCCGCCTTTCAACAGGAAGCCAAGCTCGTTCTACGTGCCTTCTACCGTCAACGGAAACCACCAGCATGACAGCCATGTTCTCAACCTCAACACAGGTGGTGGTGGCACCCCTCTGACCCTCCTCTCCCAACCACCTGTCTCCCTTCCCACAGCTGGTGTTCCGTCACCCCTTTAAAGGCGCCTGCGTGTCCTGCCTGAGTCAGGCTT
>VOPJ01011021.1:0-15097 GCA_014673585.1 Semibalanus balanoides
AATGGCGACTGAGGGGTCCCTATACCAGGGGCGTAGGAACTCGTTTGAAGTTGGGGGGGGGGGGCAGAACTCAGAAGGCATTTTTAAGTCGATTCTTTCCATGCAACGTCCATAGGCGTTATGTTAAAATCCGAAAATGTTGGGGAGGGCAGTTGCCCCCCCCCCGGCTCCTACGCCCATGCCATATACACACACCAAATTGGAACACAAGCGGTTTAGCCGTTCCTGATATATAGCATAGGGGTGTGCACTGTGTGCACTGTGCACTGCGCACGTGCACACGTGCAGAAGCACCCCATCCTTGTCTAGTGGAAAAGCGGCGGCTGAGGGGTCCCTGACCACACACCAAATTCGAACACAATCAGCCCAGCCGTTGCAGAGATTGTGTGTGTGTGTGTTTTGCGACGAAACACCTGTCAACACCCCTCACGCGGCACGCGACACGCGCAGTGGTAGTCACCCGCATGAGTCGGCACTGGTCTGAAACAGGGTAGGTTGGATGGGGCTGCCCAGCAAAAAAGACTGCTTGTCAATCGGAGATGCGGTTGCAGAAACATGAGCTCAAAAGCGTCGTTACTGGTTTGGTCGGGTTGGGTCGGGCCGATAATAATCATATTTTTCCCATATACCACGTATATACTTGGTGGCGTGGTATATGGGGCAGTCCAGGACAGATCGACAAGGGGAATCACCCTACAACTCAGATTTCGATAAAAGTCCGTTATAGGGGTTATCTGGGGCGCTGAATCGCGCTGTGCAAGTTTCAGCTAGATTAAAGCTACGGTGCCGAGTTATAGCCCTCCGCATTGTTCGTCAGGGGCACCTTCAAGTGACTTAGGTCGGAGAGATTAGGTCGAATAACGTCCACAACAGATTATCAAAATTCTAGAAAAACCATACATGTTGTGCTGAATTGGCAACTGAGGTAAGGGAACATCATTCCAGGGCACAGGCTTGTGTATTTTTAGGATTTCTGATAAGATGACCTTTGACCTCTGGTGACTACTGACCTTCAAGACGACGCAGTAAATAATGTTATTTATATTATGTATTAATATTCAAGGTAAGCTTCTTGCATAGGTAAAAATTGGAGGATAGGTATTTTCATAAATGCACTTTTATTGCTCAGATAAGCTCGTATTTCTCTTTTCACGCAACACAAAAATGATTAATTGTCCCATTAATGCCATTGAAGCGGTCTGATTGTCACACGAAGGTTTCAGGTTCCAATATAATCACTTCGAGGTTAAGTGAGTTTATTTACCAGAGTTGAAATGTTGCCACAGTGACCTCTGCAAGGTCTATGCTGAGTCATCTGAGGTCAAAAACAGCAACATTTTGCCACAACTTCTTAACATTAATTATAAATAGAACGTGAAAGTTACAACCACTGGTTTGTATCGTCGATCACTCGTCGATATGGCACAGATGACCTACCTGGGTGACCAAATTTCCCAGGGTAAATTTGATTTGTGTTAAAGGTCAAAGGTACAAATTTTAAGAAGTCACTTAGCCAGGGTACCAGTACCATAATTTCGAAGTATGCCTTGACAAGACCAAACATAATAGTGTTAAAAGTTTGCTATATGTTAATTAACAAAAAGTTATGCACCAAAACCACTGTTTTTACTAGGCAACAACAAAACAACTTCAACATGTTCGTGAAAACGCTTCGGAGAGTATAAACCATAGAGATTATAATTAAACACCATCGTGTTTCGTCTCGTCAGGCGCTCTGAAAGTGTTAGTGTGACCTTTTACGTCAACTCAAAGTTTGACCTTTGTTCAAGGTCATTTGGTGACTTAGGTAGGTCATGTTGCAGATCTAGCGAGGAGAATCGACGAAACAAACACAGTGGTGTAATTTTCATGTCTCTATCTACATTATATTAAGAGTTTGTGGTAAAATGTCGCTGGTGACCTTAGATGACCCAGCTGACCTGCAGAGTCACTGAAGAAGACAACAACTTCACCTGTAGATCAATAATTCACTTCTACTAATCCGAAGTGCTATATTGCAGCTTACAAACTTACCGTGACCACATTAAGCCGCATTCAGTGCCATCATGGGAAAACATATATTAATTGTGGTGTTGGTGAATAGAGAAAACAGTTAATTTGAGAAATTAAAAAGTACATTATAGAAAAAACACCAATTCTCCAAATTTTTATCCTGTTCAAAGAACAGCTTACCAAAGAATATTATAAAATATAAACAACATTATTTTCACTGCGCACGTTTAAAGTCAGGTCAGGTCACTAGAGCAAAAAGGGTCATTTAATTCAGGAATCAACACAAAAATAAAACTGTGCCGTAATGATGTTCTTACTTCATTGCCATTCAGAAAATGTATGGTTTCTTAGGAATTGGCGATAATTTGTTGGGAGTTAGGCTAATTGGCTAAGTCATGCAATGTGCCCTCACGAAAATGCCGAGGCTAAACTGCGGCAGCCGTTTAGCTCCAATCGAGCTGAACGCCATAAGCGCGATTCAGCGCCCCAGATAACCGTACGGCGTTTTATCGAAATTGGAGATGGAGGGTGTTAATTTGGGTTTTCGCTTGTCGATCTGTCCTGGATGCCCCCATTTAGGAATCTATATCTATAGACGAGCGAGCGCTTTCGCACCGCTCGTAATAATGAATGCTAATGCCTTGAGATCCGTTAGGAGCTGTCGTGAACTGAGTTTCCTTGACATCAATATTAACCCGGCCACGCACTTCAGGACTTAACTATGCGTCATGCCTAAAAGTATTCATACGTTGTTTTACACTTTGACGACAAATGGCCTCGCAGTCAGCCTCCTTGACATCCTTTTCCACGAGGTGTGTGAACTCTGACGTCAGTAGTGACGCACTTTTCTCACGCAAGACGCGTAATCTGCGCCAAGAATGTGGTCACGGTCACGCACTTTGAAGAAATGTCATAAAATGACAGCTCTTTCAATGTCGAAAAAGTAATATATTCAGGACGAATGAATGTTCCAGCAGACAATAGCCGCTCACAGAAATGGTATAAAGAGCAGCTGCCAATTGCCATATACTATCCGCACCTGCCAAATGTTTGTCATTCCTAAGTGATGACGTCACTAAAGTTATGGTCCGTGGCCTTCAACGTATGAGCCAAACGGGAGTCGCGATGTTTTGGGATGGCTCCCTGAAGAGTGAAGATCCTACTGGGAAAATATTGGCTTGCTTTATATTTTGGTGGAGATGTGCTGATTCCCCAAAAATGGGTCAATTTGGTCATACAGTCTCAATTAAAGCCTTGGTCATACAGGATGAATGCCCCATACAGCTTCAGTATCAGTGACGTATGATCTACCTAACCTTATGTTCTAGTAACCTTGTATACTACCAGGGTGCGTTGACACCCGGCAAGTTGGAGACGTGAGCACAATGTATCAGTCAGTGTTATCTGACAGAGATGCATTACGACCGTCGGAGAACTTTGGGTCCTCGGTGATTGTTTGTGTTTTCTTGTATGCCGGACAGTGCAGTCAGGTGTCGGGTTTTGTCTAGCGAGCTTGCAATTTGCAGCTTGCACAGGCGAACCGTTACATGCAACAGGCAACATAAATTGCGAAACTTATATCCAAGCTACCATGATTTTGCATAAATCTGTTTAATTTTTGCATCATTCTTCTTTTTTAAGTTACTATTCTTCCCGATATGACTTTTTAGTTCCGACCATCGATGTGACTTAAATTCGCGGAAAACACCCAAGGAACCAGACACCGAGTTACACACTGATGCGTAACTCGTGGCGCAGCGTCTCGTTACGTTACCTTTCTGCAATCACTCACTCCAAAAGAACCGTTTGCTTGGGAGTTGGGAGAGCAACTGTCCATGCCTCCAAATCAATAACGGACCAGACATTGAAATAAACATTCAAACTGAATCGACGCACCGTCCTTGCGTGCTGCCTGATCTGAGCCCGTTTCACCGTCTGTCGCAACCCTAGCCGCCCGGCAGCCGCACCTCCACTGCCCCGTCTGTCGCGCTGCTGCTCGTGGCCGACAGAGCCGCGGCAGCATGCCAACCCAGCTGGCTGGCTGGACAGACCCATGGCAGTATCGGCCGACCCTGAGGTCCCGACCAGCCTGTCGTCACAGATGGCGGTCAGTCGTCCCGTGTCAGGTGCGGCGGTGACGCGTCGCGCCTCGGCGCCGCTTCCTGCGCGCCTGCCGGCCGGTCAGGTGGCTTTTCCACGAGTCGGCTGTGGGCCTCGCCGGGGCGGACCAGTCAGGTCGCTTCGAGACGCGGCGCCCAGCTGCAGTTCAAGGTCGTGGCGCAATGTTCGCTCTCGGTTTCATGGGGGTGTTACGGTGACTGAAATAGAAACTGATGACCAGCTGGAATGGGGAATTTAAATATCGAGTTATTTGAACAAGGGTGAGCCACGGACAGGAAAAGTTTGAACCTATTGCATCACATGATTCAAACAGAAGTGCAGGAAGTTGTATGACTAAAAATGTTTATTTTCGCTGAGTCTCACAGTGTATTCCATCACTACTTTCTTTACAAATTTAAAAGCGGCATGCACTACACCTATACGTGATAAAAATCATCAAGTCATAATCACCTGTGGCTCCCAAAAGCAGCTCAACCCAGGTTAGTAGAGCAATGTGTAGAACAGTAAGAAATGTTACCCCCCAATAGCTTTTTTTGTATTTAACAGTGTTTATTGCTGAAGAAGCCGCAACGGCGAAATATTCATTATATTTTTTTGTCATTTTATCTCTTTTAATTAGTATCAGGTTACTGGTTATTCTATTCCATTTCATCATTATGACCTACATTGTTCACAAATTGACCTTAACCTGAGGTCGACTCCGGCGTAACTCGCGTTTGGACCATAGGGCCCTGATTTGCGCTTATAACGCACATGTACGGTCTCTGCTCGCGTCGGAAGGTAATATGGGTAGGTGCGCTGTCACCCATCTAAAGCGCACGAGCATGTCAGCAGCCAAGTTTTTGAGGTGGTTGCCTTTTAGGTCGGACCGACCCTGGTACTGACCTAGGCTATGAAGGCGCTTTAGTCTTTTAACATGTATTCTATGAAAGCGAGGCTCATCCAACATGAAATTATGTTTTTACCACAATGTAATAATCAAGGCGCATTGAGTGTCCTCATCTCGTGTCGACATTTCCGCCTGTCCGTGCCGCCGCGCCAACTCGTTTTCAACTCCTCCCTTTGGGGCCATACCTTTTGCAGAGTAAAAATACCGTCCTCGTAGCCTTCTCTGTCGTGTTCCAACACATACCAATTCCTTTCTTAATCCTGCACGTCCGCTGATTTCTTCACTCAACACCTATTCCTTCTTGACCAGCGTTCGAACGTTTGCGAGTCGTGGCGGCACGTACAATGTGATCTGAATTTGTGCGGAATGCAACCATGTGCAATATTCTTATTTATTTTCGTGTACTTTGCCATAAGCGTAATATGATGTATTTTGAACAAACATTGTGCTTTTTTTACTATGTGACTGCAACCTATTAGTGGGCATGTGTCTGTTTGGTGTTTTGATTAATAACATAAACAAACATAAACAGGTAAATTTTGAAATTGTTCTAACCCATTCACCGAATATGATTCAATGTGTCTTTATGAGACAAACACATTGTGTCAAAGGCTAGTGTTTATGTTCAACCGAATAATAAATTATTCACGATTTTTTTATTCTTCTGAAAATGCCATCGTGACATTTGTGACTCTAAAGCCTTAACTTATTGACCCTGAGCTAAAATTGGATACTACAATCGTGATTGCATTTGTAATGAGCTGTCGATATTTTTTCCCGTTTATTCCTAGCTATCCTAGGTCCCGAGATATTTGGGAGTTTTTGGAGCGAAGTCCTATACTTGGAAAACTCGACCTTTGATGACCTCTGGGCTCTGGTGACATTAATTTTGACCTGAGTCCAAAAACAACCAAATAGTTTTGAAATGATTTTTGTTAGTGCCTTTCTTTCTCCGCAAGGTTTAACTAGGAATGTTTTGACTTGATTTTTAAATAGAGACCAGCCCTCGGGATTGGTTGGACCAGAGGACTCCGGAGCGAATCAGGCCCATGCTACCTCGATCGCTTTCGGTGTAATGGCCAAACTCACGCCATGGAATTACATATGTAATAAGACATTGTATTGTGAAGTCAATTGTATTGGGAATCATTCAATACCATGCGAGCAACCGTTTTTATGCATACAGCGATCCCTGTTAATATTTTGCTTGTTCCAATTTTTTAAAGTCAATTTTCTTATTTAGGTAAGACAAGTCTGTAGGGAAAGATGGCCTTCGCCTGACCTGATCCGAGGACAGGTCAAGGTCAAGTCAAGGTGGCATTTCACATCGAACAAGCTTTCTCTGCAAGTCAAACACAATGGTAAACATCATATTGCTCTATATAAAAAGCTACGGAAAAAAGGAAGGATGACCTTTGGGTCCTGTGACCTCGTGAAGGTCGTAGGACAGCAATGTCACATGTCTATATTATATTTACTTTTTATGTTTTGTATATATTTACTAGTTAGTATTTGTGAATTGTGTATTTACTATTGAGCAAAAGGGTCGTAAGTCTGGTCAAAACTTGGCACAATTAGTAATTTTCCGTGGATTTATATGCACTGTCATGGTTCCCAATGACATATTATTAGGAGTTCAAAAAATATATACTTCACTTTAGATCACCTATATAACAATCATCCGAAATAGCAGAATTGTAGGTATGTATGACCTCATTGAACCCTGTGAGTTTCCAACTGATCAGTCAAACAATCTGGCTGCCGCACGACCTTACATTTCTGGATGTAGGATCATTTTACTTGACCTAGTGACCTGACCTGAGGAGACCCGAGATCAAACATTGAACAGGATTTAGGCTATTGATAGGCAAACAGTTGTGCCAAAAATGGCGGCGCGAAATGTCGTCGTTTTTCGCTATTTTCGAAAAACATAAAGGGGACCTTCCACCCTCTGTTGCTGCGCGTGTTAACGTCTGCCACACAGATTCCCCCCCCCCAGCCTAAATATCCTGGTGAAGCCATTGTATGGATGTATACCTAAGTAATTCGAGTAATAAACGTTGAGTTCCTTCGGTCTCTTCGTGCTCTTCATGCCCAAATTGTAAACCTGCCCTAAGCGTTGGATCACCTTTCCATAACCTTGGGACAGGTTGAGCAATACTACATAATATTTTATTTCGTGTATTTGTAAGTATTAACGTGCGGCTTCTGAAAATAGTTGTTTTTAATAAGGAAGTTAGTTTCGTCCACTTTCAGTCCTCTTAGGGCTCTGGCTTGATGCCAACATGGTAAACTGGAATTTTCCATCAGAGTCATGCTTACGTCTTTTTGCCTTTTAGTGCTATGTTTGGATCTTATTGCCCCCCCCCCTCAGTGGTTTTCCCTTAAAATAGGCCCTGATAGGCTGCGCTCCTACTAGCATTATAGATGACGCTGCAGTCGCCAAATCCATGCCACGCCACAGTCGGCATTGGGCGTTCCGATATTTTTTAACCCCCAAGACCATTTAACTGCACCCAGAATATCGAAAAATGGTAAATGGGAACGTTGTAGCCAATGCTGAATGCTACTATTCAAGGAGTAGGATTTAACCCTCGCCATGGTAAGGGGTGATGTCATCACCCTCGATTTTTCCAAAATAACCCAAGTACAGGGTGTCCCAGAATTACCCGAACATTGCTTTTTGATATCTTACACAAAGAAGAAGACAATTATATTTGTTGTCTTTATTTACCAACATAGCCAACTAAACCAGCAATGCAATGACTTATTCAGTTGGGCATATTGGCAGCTATATTCGCACAGCACATCCGGAGAAACAATAGCCCACGCTCGCTTTAGCTGTTGCACAAGTCCGATGATGCTTGTGACAGGTTTCTCTTGATCAAGTTTTTTTAATGATGCCCACAGATTTTCAATTCAATTATTGTCCGGACTACTTACAGGTCATATGACTTTCTCCAAAAATCCAGAAAAAATATATGCACCACTGTTGAGTTGCTTGGTTCGTTGGAGGGGGCCTGCATTTGAGCCCTGCATGAAGATGGCTCGATCCTGATCTTCCATCAACTTTCTTTTCGAAACCGATCCGTCTGGGGCCGTCCGTTTCACTGCATCAAGTCCTTCTTTTGCCAGAATTTTCTGACGGTATTATTGTACATTTATGGTGGTTTTTGAGGAAACCACGTGCAGCTCAAAGAGAGCACAATGGCTCATCATTTCCCACACTTGCACTTTTTGTGGACGCTTGACCGTTTTAACCGCGAGAACGTCGGCAACGTCTGACGCTCACACACGGTCCTTTTGCCGATTACGGGGTGGAAAAGTTCAAATGGACCACATCGGACCACATCGGACTACACCGAACCACACTACGCGATTCCAGTCCTTTGTACTCCATTTTTTGTGGTCTCTTGCGAACTTTAGGCGGTGCGTGCGCTGCATTTGGGTCAATTTCGGCCTTTTTGCAGCTTTGAAGACCGCAATTATATTTTTCGCGGAGATAGCGATGCACCGATGATTTTGATGTGGTGTAGCCAGCCCTGGTTAGGCGGTGGACCAGCTTGCGCGTGGATTAGTGGCACTTGTCAGCCGCCATCGCGATCACTTTCTTGGCGGCCGGATGCAGGCTTGGTTTTCGGTCGCGACTGGGCTTGCTGACCAGGTCGTCTCCCACCTTTGCACGCTTCAACCATTGGTAAAGTTGGGTGCAACTGATATCCAACTGCTTGCACGCACTGTTTTGAGGCTGTCCAGCAAAAATCATGCCAACAGCTCTGTTACGAAACCCAGGGCTGTACTCATTTCCAAAAGTTGCCGGTTTAGCGCTTGGGCGCAAAACGAAAAACAACCACCTGCCGCTGACCTTACCTAGCAACTGACCCGGGTCACGAATGGACCTTGGGAGGGTTTGGTGTTCAAGGTCGACTCCTGAGGAGTATTTAATACAAGTTTGACAACCGTAGCTTCGTTGGGTACAGTGCAGTAGCGATAATCACTTTAAAACAGATGTTCGGGTAATTCTGGGACACCCTGTAGGTATCTACCGATTGTGGACGAAAGACTTTCATCACCCTACTTTTTGAACATTTGACAGCATACTCTGAAAATTCAAGAATTCCTCACCTCGATGACCCATGACTTGACCTGTTTCTCCAAGGTCGTGTTTGGCGCAACTGACGTCCAGACTACCAGATTCTTAAAACATGTGCGTTTCCGATAATTGTTGTTCAGGATCATATGCAAAGGTGTTTTTGACGACAGTTTTGGTTTCTGCAGAGATTGCGACCTCGATTGACCTTTTCAGAGGTCAACCGAGTCACTGACCTGTGACCTCCAATGACCTCAGATGTCTTTTTTGGCTTCAGTCCGTTTCTAGGACAATTTGTGACAAATCAAAACGTCACATTCAAGTCAGAAAATGTCGACGTAAGAAATGGACATTATTTTTGGTAATCATTCAATGTTGCATCAATGTGCGTCACTTTTAGACGGGCAACAATTTTAATGTTCTTCCTTGCGTTTTCCACGTTTTTTAAAGGCTCCACTTAATAAACTTGCAACAATAAGCGAACTATAGATAGTTATTTAAAAGCATAGATAAATAATTCAACCAAGTTTCTTCGTTATAACTTTATTTTTATATTTCCATTACAGGTAATGCGAATCATTCTTTTTAACCCGCGCCCCACTGGGGGGGGGGGGGTGTTTGAACACCCCCTCCTGTTTTGTCAAGATAACGAAAAAAACGTCGGCGCGTAGCGCCGCCAAATTTGGCATAACTAATAATTGATCCTTTCCGCACATTTTGAGAAAATTCAAGCTTCGTATCTGGTTAGGTCAGGGTTACCAGCGTTCAGGTCAAGTGACCCCCTACGAAAAAGTTTTTGCGGTCGTGCCATGACCATAGTTTCTTTTTTAAGTTGAGCCTAACATGATAAATTTGACATCATTCAACGCCTTGACGAGACAAAACACGATGGCGTCGTGATCTTCTTATGCAAACAGTTCTTCGCGCAATTTTTTTTCGTCTAATAATTAGCAGTTTTGGACTTAAACCCGGCATTGCTGGGGTCTCAGCGAACGCCATTGGCTGGGGGGGGGGGCGAAAAACGCCCCCCCCACTCTATCCCCCCTTTCGGAAAAAAAAAAAAACCAATATCCGCAAAAAAAAGCGAGACGCCAAGACGGCAATCGAAAGCTCTTAACGAGATCACTCTAAAAGGCGTAGTTCGAAATTGATAAATAGGTCATATGTCACGTCACAGTCAGGTCAAAGGTCAAAATGGTAGTTATTTAGTTTTGTTGCCTACTTCCATCCAAATCCGTATATTGAGACGAAAATTGCACCAAAGTGCGTCTTCATGTATATGTGCATCTCTCGTATAGCAAAGTAAAATGTCAGCAAAGGTCAAGGTCAAGGTCAGGTCATATCAGGTCCTAATTGCAAGAGATCCGCGAACACATGTTTTAATTGGTTATCTTAGCACAAATAACATCGATTATAGCAGTTATTTTCAGATCTGACCCGATATAAGGTCAAGGTCAGGTCATTAGAGATCAAATTTGAAAATATATAAATGTAAATAAAAAATGCATTAATATAATCCAGTTTTGTCTCAGCAACACAGTAGTCCATTTTTTTATGTATCTGGTCGATAAAGCCCAAACGTACTTTCCAAAAAGTGACTGAGTCAATGAGGTAATCATACTTGGAAGCAATCAGTAATTCAAAATAGAGATATGACTTTGAAATTTGGTTTGGTTTGATGTACATACGGTGGCTCTGCTTACATATCTTCCGTTTTTTTGAAAATTTCAAAATGTTGATTTTGTGGACATTTTTTCATTTTTTTTTTTGGGGGGGGGTCAAAATCAAAGATTTTCAAAAAATCCGAGATATGCCATTTTCTACCCTTGCAATTTACTATTTTTAAAACGTTTTTGAAATTGCAATTTTCTTAAGAATGGTACTATTTACAGCCTGTAGAGCTTATGCTGATATTTGCGCCAAAGTGGTGTGTAGTGACGTCACTGAAATTCGATATAGCTAGAAAAGTCGAACGATTTTTTTCAAAATTTGCATTGAAGAGCCAATGAGTAGGATAAGGTACCGCGAAGTTTGGCGTTTGAATAGCGCGTCTCGTTCTGCTCGAGCATTCGTCAACATCCTGAGGAGTGGGCTTTTTCGCCCCCCCAGCCATGGCGGGTTAAATGACCTCTAGAGCCTTAACTATTGACCTGAGGTCAATTATGAGGACATACATGCGATTGCAAATTTCAATGGTTAGCGATAGTTTTTTAACGTTTGTTTCTAGATAGCATAGCTTCCGAGATATTTGGGGGTTTCTGGAGCGATGTCCTAAAATTTGCAAATTTGACCTTCGATGACCTCTGGTGACATGAGTTTTAACGTGAGTGAAAAAAGTCTGAAATAGTTTCTAAATGATTTGTGATAACGGATCGAACAATGTTTTTTGTTTTGGTCTACATGCCGTAGGAGCCAAGTTAGAGGGGGGTGTTAAAACACCCCCCAGTCGGGCGAAGGAAATGCAGAGGCCCAGTGGGGCGCGGGTTAATAAGACGTGAAAGGACTTTTAAAATTTAAAGCACAGAGAGTAACAACATAAACGAAAAGTATGATTTGGCGCGTCTTCCAAATACAGCAAAGCATATATTGTCATAGGACTCCAACCCACAGCCCAGCCCAGGCCCATGAGCACCAAGCCCAGGCCCAGACAAGGCCCAAACAAATTCATAATATTGAGGCTCATGCTCAGTCTGGCCCATTCAGATTAAACATATAATTATTTTCACAAAATTTGCAATAATTGTCCTAGCCTATTTTGTTCATTTATTAAGGGCTTGTCCAAGAGTGGCTATTACGGCCCAGTCAATACATGCAGGTATAAAACACACACACACACGAAATAAAATGTACGCACGACACATCATACACGGCACATAGTATGTCATTGCAAAAAGTGCTGCCGCAACTGCAGCCGGGACGCAGAGTCCGTCACATTCCGCGGCAGCGCGTTCCACGGCACGGCGGCCCTATAGGGGAAGAGCCGCCGTGCAACAGCCAGGCGGAACTATTTAGTTGTAGGTATGCCATAAATGAGAAATAATATCACGCACCTGTGTGTTGCTGTGGATTTGGACGCATTGAACACTTTTCGGTCATTATTGTGATATTGTAGCAGTGTTGGGATTGGACATGATTTTTAATTTTTTGTTTAATCTTACACCACTTTTACTTACCATTATTTATTTTTTGCGTATTATTGCCAAAGTTTGTTGCTTAAGTGTCCTATATAATTTATTAACATATTTACCTGAACACATGGCTGCAAAAAAAAAAACGAAAAAAACGTTATAACTCAAAAATGGCCTTACCCATGTCCGCCCAGCACCCATGGAAATGCTAAAAATTCATACTAAACCCAGCCAATCGGAAGAATTGAGTGCAGGCACCCATGGTTGCACCCGATCCATGACAATCACTGCTGAGCAAAGTAAAGAAATGAAAACGTCATATTGCGATTACCATAATAATTTGTGCTGAAAAGTATCTTCATTTATCTTTCTTTCTTTGCTTTTATCGTTGACAACATGGGTCAAAACTGAAGGCATGACGGAATACGCTAGTTTTTTTTTTCTCAGGTGATCCTTTGGTAACATACGAAGAAGATTTCGTTAGTTTCCTTTTACCAACATGTGCATAAATGATGTGCTAGAAGGAACAACAAAATTAATGATGATCTGCGCGGGCACTCAAGAGATATTCTGAGAAAACGAAGTGCACACTCGAAGACCTTCAATAAGCTGGCAAGCTATCAATATCTTGAAATATGTTTTGCAGTTAAAATGTTTTTGCTGTTGTAGCTATCAAATAATCAGGATTTGTTTATAATTTTATCGAGTGGCATACTGATAATTGGAGAAGGCAAACGAAGTTCATCTGACCAGAATCAACCAGAATATAAGCTTCCAAAATATCGACGTTACGGCTTTTGCTAAGAATAGTGTTCAATGCGAAAATTCAACAATGAGTTACTGTTGAAACAAAGTCCTCGCAAATCGGAAAGTTCCTGATTTAAACTATTTAAAAAGGAAACACGGTACATACGTTGGTGAATACTGCACTCATAGACAATCAACTTCAACTTCGACATCAACTTCGAAAGAAAAACTTTTTCAAGCTCGGCAAAACGCAAAATCAAACATGTTTTGCTATTTTAGAACACGGGAGTATAAGTCCGAGTGTTGTGGCCAAAAGATGATGGAATGTCACAGCGGCGGCTTTATGTGGATTTCCAGTTTCTATATGCTTAAAACTCTCCTGACCTAGTTTAAAATAACCCTTAAGTAAGGCACTGTCGTTTTCCATTCTCCTTCTCAGCTCCGGCAAATGTCCTCTGTTCTATAATGCGCCGCTTAGCAACAATCCTCTGTTGCAATTGGCTGGCAGCATGCGTGACGTCACAAACATTTCTTTACATTGAACACCAAGGCTAAAACCGTAGCATACCGCAAATAATGCGCTGACTTACAAAGCTCAGACTATTATAAAATAGCGGTGTCCCATGAAACTATCTATGTGGATTAGTTTAAGTTGTGTGTCGTTGCGTATCTGGTAGGCAGATCAAAGTAGATTATATATATATATATTTATATATATATATATATATATATAATATATATAATATATAATATATAATATATATAAAGAACAAAATTAACTTGTAAACATCCATTGACAGTAACGTGCTGTTTATATCTGGGACAGCGGCAGACATAAGGCACGTAGCCAAGCGGGGAGGCGGCCGGGGAGCGGGGAGCCCCCCCCTGGAGGCTAGGGAGACCCATTTCGACGCGCGCAATACGCCGAAAAGGGCCGACGAGACCGGCGAAGCGCGTTATCATGTTTTATTAAGAATCGAAAGACCACGTTTCGGTCTCTAGAGAGTTTAGAACACTTCTGAGGCCTTTTAGTGCCACCAGGGCCTACTCTGAAAGACCATAGGGCCCATGGACGCTCAAAAGAGCCCTGTGCATATCAGAGGAGTCCTTGGTCAGACCGAAAGGGCCCCTAAACGGGTCAGAGTACCCCTGAACACTTCAAATAGGTCTCTAGTTAGCACAGAGGAGCTCCTGGGTAGGTCGAAGAGGCCCCTGAGCATGTCGACAGGGAAAAAATCAACGCAGTCCCTTATCAGGTTTTAAACGCTCTTGAGCAGGCTGGAGGCCCCCTGGACAAACCAGAGGGCCTGTGGGAAGTCGAAAGGGCCCCTGTGCAGGTCAGAGGGCCCCTGACTAGAACGAAGGGGTTCCTGAGTAGGTTAGAGGCCCCTGAACGCGTCGAATGGCCACTAGCCATCACAGAGGGGCCCCTGGGTAGGTCAGAGGACCCTCAGAGCATGTCGACAGGGCGACAAAGCAGTCAGATTAGTCCCTTGCCAGGTCAGAAGGGCCCCGTAGAAGACTGGAGGGCCTCTGAACAGACCAGAGGGCCCCTGGAAAATTGAAATGGCCCTTGTGCAGATAGGATGGATCCCTTACCAGCCCGGAAGGGCCTCTGGGCGGGTAATAAGGGTCCCCAAACATGCAAAATTGGACCCTAACCAGCACAGAGGGGCCCAGGGCCGGTCGGAGGACCCTTGAGCATGTCGGAAGGGCGACAAAGCAGCCAGCGCAGTCCGATCAGATGAGTCGCTGGGCAGATCAACGGGGATCCTGGGCAACTCAGATACGGCAATCAAATCAATACTCAGATATATATATATTATATATATATATATAATAATATATATATACACATATATATATAATATATATATTATATATATATATATATATATATATGTTACAGTACGTATAATAAATCAGTGTAGATGCAATCAAACTAGTGTTGATGCAAACGTCCTGGTGGGTCAGTATAGATGCATACGTACTAGTACAGTTGTAAACGTCTTAGGACGGATGCATCTGTACTGACCGGTCAGTATAGTTGCATACATACTGGGCTGTCCAGTACGTTTGCATCAATACTAGTACAGATGCAAACGTACT